>SJYW01035717.1:363762-375230 GCA_006410735.1 Raphicerus campestris | reverse complement strand
CTGGAAGAAACACAAGCTGGAATCAAGATCGCCGAGAGAAATATCAATAACCTCAGATATGCAGATGACACCACCATTATGGCAGAAAGTGAAGAGGAACTAAAAAGCCTCTTGATGAAAGTGAAAGAGGAGAATGAAAAAGTTGGCTTAAAGCTCAACATTCAGAAAACGAAGATCATAGCATCCGGTTCCATCACTTCATGGGAAATAGATGGGAAAACAGTGTCAGATTTTGCTTTTGGGGGCTCCAAAATTACTGCAGGTGGTGACTGCAGCCACCTGAAATTAGAAGACGCTTACTCCTTGGAAGAAAAGTTATGACCAACCTAGACAGCATATTCAAAAGCAGAGACATTACTTTGCCAACTAAGGTCCATCTAGTCAAGGCTATGGTTTTTCCTGTGGTCACGTATGGATGTGAGAGTTGGACTGTGAAGAAGGCTGAGCGCCGAAGAATTGATGCTTTTGAACTGTGGTGTTGGAGAAGACTCTTGAGAGTCCCTTGGACTGCAAGGAGATCCAACCAGTCCATTCTGAAGGAGATCAGCCCTGGGTCGGACACGACTGAGCGACTGAACTGAACTGAAATGAACTGAAGAGGCTAGAAATCATTAAGAGAGGGCAGTTTCAGAGCCAGATGAGGAACATGTCGGATACAATTATATTTACTGCAAGAAGCAAAAGAGCTGTTTCACAAGTAGCCTGGTGTGTAGGAGTTTATTTGTATCTCACAACAGGAAGTTCAAGAGGTAAGCACTCCGGGGCTGGATGGGGACTCAGGGATGATGTCAAGAAAACATGTGCCTCCATCTTCTTTTCTAGGCTATGAGCTTTATCTCTGATGTTTTAATTTTCCTTGATGAGGAGTCATGCATTACATATTTACTTCAAGTTCATAATTAAAGACACAATGCTTTGCTGACATATACATTTCTCCGTGCAGAAAAATTCAGAAAAGTCTGACGCTCACAAAAATGACTGATAGGAGTTTGGGGCAGTGGGAAATTTGAAAAAGGGCCAAAGCCACATCTGTATTGATAGGGTAGATGATTAGATGGCTCTGGTACGTATGCAAGGTATTCAGTTCCTATCCTGGGCAAATTCAGTGGAAGCAGGTCTTCAAAACCAGAAATGGCCATGAGTGTGTAAGCCCTGTCTCCCCACATCTCACACAAAGAAACGTTTTAGTGAAAGTGTCAGGCTTCCTAAATGTAATAGAATGGGAGATATGGGACAAGCTGACGGCAGCTGACTCTTGGTTTAGAGAGGATCACTCTGGGGCAGTGGCAAAGAAGGATGTGAGGAGCAAAGTCTGGAAGCAATAATCCTGGGAGAGAGGGGGAAGTCTGGCCTGGGCAGGTGACAGGAATGGAGATGCAGGAGAAGTTTTGAGAACTATGGGGTAGAAAGCTGACACTGTGGCAGTTCAGGGAGAGATGGAGGAAGGGCGACTGCAAGGAGGGGGCCCGGAGGCAGCTGCAGGAACTGGTGAGCTGTTCCCAAGCCCCAACGTTATTGCAACCCCTTTGGATTGCTGCTTGTAAGAGGCAAATTCCAAGATGGCTTTCTGAAGGCTAAGGAGTTCCTGGGGTCAACCTGTCCTTCTTTGGTGGAGCCAGCCAGTCATGAGATTCAAATAATGACTGGGTACTGGGCATTCATTAGTGTTTTGGTAACCAATGACAAATCCATTAAAAAAAACAACAAACAAAACACACGGTAGCCGATATTTAAGGAACTCAGGGGGAATGCAGGCCAAGGAACCCAGCCTTTGGGCCCCAGTTACTGGACTCTTGACTTGGTTACTGTTTAGGGGAGATTTTGTTGAGAGGTGGTAAAAATTGCTCTAAAAAACCTGGGGCTAGGAATTCCCTGCAGTCTGGTGACTAGGACTCCTCACTCTTACTGCCAAGGGCCGGGTTCGCTCCCTGATCAGGGAACTAAGATCCCACAAGTCATGTGGCACAGCCAAAGAAATAAAAACTAAACAAAAACCCAAAGAAACCATACCCTTAGGGGCATGAATATCATCTCCTCAACAAGGAAGGGAGGGTATTGGTCTGAGAAAGCTTCCTTCTTCACAGATTAAGACCTTTATTTTTCATTAATGTAACTAGATAAACTGGTTTCAGGTAAACAGTCTACCCTGCCTAGGCCAGGCACTAAAAACAGAATAGAAGAGATTCCGTCCCTCAGAATTCTGGTAGCAGGAGACACCCAAAGCCCTAAATAAACAAGTTGTCTTTGTATGGTATACTAGTGGTTTCCTTGTGTTTTCCTATGTTAAGCAGTGTTCTTGGAGCTAAATCTATCCTTCGTTGCATAAGTCACTCATAAGTCATGTTGGGTTTTTTTCTTCTTCAGTCATATAGTCAAAAGGAGATTTTGGCCCAGACGTGTGCCTGTCAACCAGCAACAGGAAAAGTTCTGGCTAGCTGTGGTCCCAAAGTTTCTCATTCTTGAACTTGGGACAATTCAAAATGGAATCACCGAAGCCCCAGAGTGAGCTGTCCAAGGCTCAGTCAACTGACAAACAAGATCCAGGTTTCCCACTTCACAGGCCGAGGTGGTATAATTCAGCATCACCTGATGGTGAGACTACCTGTTCTACGCTCCAGACCAAGCTGCTGGCCGGGGCTGCTACACACACACCTCCTGGTAAAGACATTGTTAAGTATACAGCTCTTGCTAGGCAACAGAGACTTTCCACATTTGTCACCTCACTCCACACAGACTTACTAAATTTAGTAAATGAAGTTACAAATTACCCAGTGAAATCTGAATGCAATATTTGGAACACACTTATACTTAAAAAAAAATCTGTCTATTTGAAGTTTGATTTTAATTGAGTGTCTTAGTGCATTAGCGCTGCTATAACAAAATACCACAGACCAGGTGGCTTAAAAAACACACATTTATTTCTCATGGTTCTGGAGGCTAAGAAGTCCAAGATCAAGGCACTAGCAGATTTGGAGTTTGGAGAGAGCCCTTCTCCGGATTCACAGATGGCTGTCTTCTCCCTGGGTCCTTGTATGGTAGGAAGGATGAGGGAGCTCGGTGGGGTCTCTCGCATCAGCACTCACGGCATTCAGGGAGCCTCTGATCTTGTGACCTATGTACCTCCCAGAGGTCCCACCTCCTAATACCATCACGTAGGGGAGTAGGATTTAGCAAATGAATTTTGGTGAGATATAGGATTTAGTCTATAGCACTGGGTGCTCTGTATTTTGTCTGGCAACCCTAACCCCACAATCCTCAGAGGCAGGCAGTATCAGTGTCCCTGTCTGATCGCTGAGGCTCACAAAGAAAATTGCCTAAGGCCAATCAACCAAGGTGGTGGAGGAACCTGGCCCCTGGGTTCACCCCTGGGTATCATCTTTAAGTCATCAAGGATGTGCTGGGGTGGAGTGTGGGTGTCTTGGGGCTAGAAGGGATGAACAATGTAAGCAAAGGCCATAGAGGGGCCAATCAGCATGAATTTTGGATCCTGTGGTCTTCATATTAGAGGGCAGAGAAGAGAGCATTTCCGCTCTTAGCTGTAACTGATTTTCGGTTTTAGTTTACTGTACCAGGACCTGGGCACCCTAGCCAACAAGGCAGGAAGCCATCTGGAGCTGTGTGCTGAGTCATAGGGCCCGGAGAAAAACGAGAACATCATGATGGCAGAGGAGGAGGTGGGGAGCAACCTCCCTGGAGATCACGAACGGCCACCAGAAATAGAAACCGCTCCCTTTGAGGCATCTGTTAGAAGGGCCAAGATCACCACGCAACTGGAATCTCCTTTCTATTAAACACCGACTGAATGCAGAGCTCTGTTCTGTGAGAATGTCAAAAAGTCAGGTGGTTAGTGAAAGTTCCTAGCTTTTTTTCAGGGGTGGGGTGGGGTATTGGTTGTTTTTTTTTTTTTTTTTCCCCAAATCCAGTCTCATCCTCTCCTCTTACTACCTGTGAGCCCTTGGGTGGTATACTCAAATTTTCTGACCCCATTTCATCTTCAGGAATAACAATCCTCATCTCACTAAGATAGTGTGAGGGTTTCAGTGAAATCACATTTTTAAAAAGTGTCTTGCCTAGGTCTAGCACATAGTAGATGGTCCCAAAAGAGTAGATTTTGTTGTCAGAGAGACGTAAAAATATCTTCCTTTGGGGTTGGTGCAGGGATTAAATCAGATAATGTGGGGAGGGAAAACACTGGATACAGGTCTCAGGGAGAAGTCAGCTAAAGATGAGATTCCTTTTTCCTTGTTTTGCCCCTAGGTCCTGAGATGACTGGTTCTGGTCCCCCTGGATGCTGTTTAGTAAGGCTAAATACAAGCACAGTGAAGGCTTATTTTTGTTCATTCCGTCCACAAATGTTTCCTTTAACACTGTGCATATCACTGGTTCAGCCTCTGTGGAGGTAGAGACAAAATGAAGATGAATTCCTGTTTGTCCATTGATTTCAGCAATTGTTCGTGGTCAGGCACTCTGTGAAGCACTTTATGCAGCCTGGATTCTCAGAGCAACTCTTTCAGGTAGGTACTATTATAATCCCACTTTAAAGATAGGAAAACTGAGGCTCAGAAGGATTCAATACATTGTCCAAAGGTACAGAGCTAGTAGGAACCAGAGTCAAGGCTCAGTCCCAGGCCTGACTATCCCTACCATGGACCAGTTCCCAGAGGGAGAAAAACACTCAGCTAGAGATTTCAACTTATCCAGGCACAAAGGTGTCTACACAGCACAGTGAGATGAAATGTCAGAGGAGAGATTGGTCATCAGAGTGACTGACAGCAGTTCTGGGCTGGAAGGGGCTCCCTGGGGGGCTTCTGAGAAGGTGGGGGTGGGGAGTAGCCCTAGACCGTGGGGAAGCAGATGGAAGAGAGTATAGTGAAGGCGGGTGAGCAAAGGCACACGAGACTTGGTCAGGTGTGGGCAGGGTTCAGCGGCAGGCCAGCTGGCTAAGCCCAGGGCCTGTATGAGACACAAAAGGAGGAATGTCCAGTTGGGACGGAAGCTGGCGGGGGCAGGCTGTCATCAGTTTCCAGAAGGGTAAACTCAGGCCCAGCTGAAGCGACTTCTAGTCTTAAAGCATCACTGCTTAGAGGATCCCTACAAATCACACGCTGGCTGTCAGCAGTGCTCAAAGGTGTACCTGTCACTGGAAATGAAGGAGGTTTCTGCAGGCAGTAGACATCACCTGTCTTGCTGAGTGACCTCAACCTTAAGTAAGGAGAAAGTGACATTTCCTTTGTGTTCAGAGGAGCCCACTAAGAAGGCCAAGTGCTAAGGGTCATCAAAGCAAACTCAGAGATGGTACAACTGTTCTTCAAGCCAGTCTGGCAATATCAAGAGGATAAATACGATCCCCACTTTGATGCCACGATTTTACTGCTAGAAATTAATCCTAGGAAAATGGTCATGGAGAGGTGCAAAACTCTATGTGTACAAGGATGGTTGCTGTAGTATCACTTGCAAATACAAGTATCAGAAATGCCCCCCCTCCAACGCCAAAAAAGAGAACAGATCTGTGGTTAGCAAAGGGGGAAGGGGAGTGGGGGAGGGGTGGATTGGGANATTCAGGTCTGCAAATTCTATATCCCATTCTCTTCCCATGTCCATAACTCTATTTTTTAGGCAAATGAATAGACAAACACTAACCGAACATCAACCATGTACCACGCTTCGAGCCAGGAATTTTCACATAGTATTCTCATCCACCTGGTGTCAAGCTGGTTTTAGAGGGGAGGACAATGAAGTCTTGGGTTTACAGGGGAAGAAAGTGAAGTCCTGGGTTTTTTTTAGCAACGGACTGAGATTTGAATCCTGCCTAATTCTAAGATTTTTCTTTTTTCCTTCTTTCTCTTTGTTTTTTTCTTCCCTCCCTCCCTCTCTCTTCCTTCTTCTCTTCCAACTTTCCCCCCTCCCTCATTCCCCAACTGATCATGCATCAATTTGGCTAGGGTTAGAACCTTATCATTGCATGTGTGCATGCTATATCACTTCAGTTGTGTCCAACTCTTTGCAACCCTATGGACTGTAACCCATCCGGCTCCTCTGTCCATGGGTCTAGCCATGAGATTCTCCAGGCAAGAATACTGGAGTGTTGCTGTTGCCTCCTCCAGGGGATCTGCCCGGACCCAGGAATAGAATCTACTGTCGGTTATGTCTCCTGCATTGCAGGCAAGTTCTTTACCACTCGCTGGAGGGACATGCCTAACGAAATCTTAATTCCTTTACAATCTCTCGTTTCTTGCTTCCTCGAACCTCTTGCAAAGAGGTGGGCGGCAGGAGGCACAACTGAGGGACTCTGGAGAGACTACTCCTCAGCATGTCCTAAAGGCGCTATCTGCTGAGCCCCAGTAGCTGTTACACAAGCCAGTGGGGGTTCTTCTGTCCTTTCTCTCCTCTGTGCCAAGGATCAGACCAATGAAATTGTGAGCACCAGTCAGATATTTAGCAAATTTTCCGGCGGGCTATGAAGGGGACTCCTTGGCACGTTTTTCCCACTGCTTTTTCCTCCTGTCCTGCAGATCTCTCCCGGATCTCAAGCTCGGCTGAAGCTAATGAAACTCAGGCCCTGATGTCTCATTGCAAAAATTCATTGAGAGACAAAGCGATAAGAGGTGGATNGTGGTGGGAGGGGGGACAGGTGGGGCTAATCTTGTAGGCCTTGGGACTTTGGTGTGCAGCTGAAGGCACATGAAGCTACCTCTGGGGTTTGGGGGTCCCCAGAGGTCCTGGTGATGGCACACTGGGGGGCCTAGGCACCAGAACACAGTCTCCCCGGCAGGGGAGGGGCAGTAGTCACCACATCACAAGAAACTGCGATGCACACGGAGGGCTGGCGCCCCCAGACACGGTCAACAGCGCTNGACAAGGGCTGGGGCCATGGAATTAGGCCTGGCTAGGTTTGTGAGGGGAAGGAATTTATATGCTAATGAGTGGGAGGATCATCCCTACCATGGGGAGCTGACTTCCCTGGTGGCTCAGATGGTAAAGCGTCTGCCTACAACGCTGGAGACCTGGGTTCGATCTCTGAGTTGGGAAGATCTCCTGGAGAAGGAAATGGCAACCCACTCCAGTATTCTTGCCTGGAAAATCCCACGGATGAAGGAATCTGGTAGGCTATAGTCCATGGGGTCACAAAGAGTCGGACACGACTGATTGACTTACCTTAACTCTTTACCACTAGCGCCACCTGGGAAGCCCTGTCTTACCATTGCTGCTGCTGCTGCTAAGTCGCTTCAGTCGTGTCCGACTCTGCGACCCCATAGATGGCAGCCCACCAGGCTCCACTGCCCCTGGGATTCTCAGGCAAGAATACTGGAGTGGGTTGCCATTTCCTTCTCCAATGCATGAAAGTAAAAAAGTGAAAGTGAAGTCGCTCAGTCATGTCTGACTCTTTGCGACCCCATGGATTGCAGCTTACTAGGCTTCTCCATCTATGGAATTTTCCAGGCAAGAGTATTGGAGCGGGGTGCCATTGCCTTCCCTGATCTTACCATTTCTAAGAGATAATTTATGCCATGTGCTTAACTCAGTATTTGACACAGGCAGGCACTAAAATAACGTTAATTCCCACTCCACCCCACCCCCAAGTTACAAGTTTTGTCACTATCTCCTTTGTTCTCCCTTGTGAGTAGAAAAGGGACGGCTCTTTTATAGCTCTACAGGGGTCGAGAACTGTCTCCCAGCTTGGCTGGAGATTCCTCTGCCTGGAGAGCAGTGCCTTGTAGATGCTATAGCTGGGCCCTTCCAGGGACACCTAGTAGAGATGAGGTGTCCGGTCAGCACCTGGGCTCTTTCTGCTAGTTTCTGAGGAATTAATGCAAAGAGAAACTTTGCAAGATCTCCATATACAGGCTTTGTTTTCCCTTCTTTCTTGTTTTGCAAAGAAAGGCCCCTGCTGGCCTTTTAAGCCCAAGAAAAAGTTAACAAACACTTTGCTGCAAACCACCTTGCTTTTTACCCGCATTAAATAACCTCCCCCACTCTGGAGATTTGCGTTCCAATCCCTGCAAAGGAGCAGCCGAGGAGGCAGGATATTGAGTCTCATTAAGTTTCTTTGCTGTGTCAGTCGTCTTTCCCAGAGGGGAATGTAAGACTCTCTTCATAATACTCAGCCCCTCTCACAAGTTGGCAGCTTCTTTCTCTCAACTTATATTTTTGGCTAAGAATATATTCACAGGGATTTCAAAGAAGCCTCCCCAAATACCTGTTTACCGACTTTCTCTGAGCATTTCTGAGACGAACCAGGATGTGTCGGCTCTGAGGCCAGCTTCCTCTTGCTAATGAGGCTCAGGCTGAGCACCTTCCGGAGCGCTGGCGGTGGTGGGGGCGGTGGGGCGTTCATCGCTGCCCTGCTTCATTTACCTGGCCTGACCCTCACTCTCTGGTCCCCACTGGAGCTGGTGGTATCCACCCAGTCCGCCCACTCAGATGTCTCCTCTGAGTCTCCTCCCCAGATCGGGACCCAGTGTGGGTCTCCACACTTGACCTTGGAATCTCACGAGCTCTTCATCCGCTCCCCTGGGCCTCTCCGGCCTTGCCATTCCACCCCACCACCCCACCACCCCATCCCCCGCCCAACCTCAGTGCTGTTTTGTACATCTTTGTTAATAATGTAAAACTCTTTTCTGAGGTAGGTCTACCGAGTACTGAGACTGATCTGTTTGATGAATTTTATGGTGCTCAGTATGGCACCCTGGTTTGGGGATCTCTCCAGGAATAATAAAATCATTCACTTGTGTGGCTCAGGTACTCTTCTGGTGGTTCCTGCATGATTCATTTAATCCTATAATATTCAGTTCAGTTCAATCGCTCAGTTGTGTCCAACTCTTTGCGACCCCATAAATCGCAGCACGCCAGCCCTCCCTGTCCATCACCAACTCCTGGAGTTCACTCAAACTCACGTCCATCAAGTCAGTGATGCCATCCAGCCATCTCATCCTCTGTCATCCCCTTCACCTCCTGCCCCCAACCCTCCCAGCATCAGAGTCTTTTCCAATGAGTCGAGTCTTTTCCAATGAGTCAACTCTTTGCATAAGGTGGCCAAAGTATTGGAGTTTCAGCCTCAGTATCATTGCTTCCAAAGAAATCCCAGGGCTGATCTCCCTCAGAATGGACTGGTTGGATCTCCTTGCAGTCCAAGGGACTCTCAAGAGTCTTCTCCAACACCACAGTTCAAAAGCATCAATTCTTCGGTGCTCAGGCTTCTTCACAGTCCAACTCTCACATCCATACATGACCAATGGAAAAACCATAGCCTATAATATTAATAACTCTATAAAGTAGGTAATATTGTTCTCCCTATCTTAAAGATGAGGAAACTGAGACACAGAGAGATTAAATTACTTTCCCAATGCCACATAAACTAGGAAGTGGTAGAACTAAGGTTATAATCTGGTCACTGGCATGCTCTGACCATGACATTGGACTTCTCTGAGTCAGTGGTACCTGAGGTTAAGCTGAGCAATGGGCCCTGGAGAAGAACATCTCTGATTTGCTTTGCCTGGCCTTCAGGGCTCATTCATGAGTCTCCACTCTCATCTCGACATCCTCATTTCTTCTCACTCCCATTGTACAAAGTCTGCTCCAGCCAAGAGATTCTTCTCCCTGTCCACCATCACAAGCACACCACTCCCTCTGCCATTCTGTATGTGTTCATCTGCCACCTCTTGCCTTGAATGCCTTCTTCCTCTACCCCTATTGAAACCCCACCTTGCTTACCTTCCAAGATTATTCCTAAATACTATCTACCCCAGGAAGACATCTTTGTTTTATTCAGTCATTTCCATTTCGTGATTCAGATTCATCTGTTGCTCTCCTTGAGGGCTGGGGAGGAAAGCCAATGGGTGTCTTCTAGGAGAATAACACTGGAGATCTCACCAGAAAGAATCTTGATCCAAAGTAAAACATCCTCCTTAAAGCCCTAGAAGTCTATTCTTTTACCACTTCATCCACAGCTCCATTCTTCTATAAATAAGTTGTGTTAAGGCTGGGTGTATGCTCTGCTAAGTTGCTTCAGGCATGTTCGACTCTTTACAACACCATGGACTGTAGCCCACCAGCCTCCTCTGTCCATGGGATTCTCTAGGCAAGAATCCTGGAGTGGGTTGCCATTTCCTTCTCCAGGGGTCTTCTCCACCCAGGGATCAAATGTAAGACGTGTCTCTTACGTCTTCTGCGTTGGCAGGTGTGTTCTTTACCACTAACACATGGCCAGATCCCTAAGACTGGGCAGGGGAGGGGAGGGGGTTTGCTAATTTATCTTTCTCCTTAGAGAGACTTGCAGAATAGCACTGGACCGATGTACAGATACATAAATAATTACAATGCAAGAAGCAAGTTGTCGGTGTCTCAACAGAGGTATCCAGTGCTTGAGGGTCCTGAGATGGGAGAGATTACCTAGGTGGGAGCAGGGAAGGAAGGCCAAATGACCAAGGTGGTATTTGAGTTTGACTTTGAGGGATGTATTCATTATGCAGACAAGATTTTCAAGGTGAATGGACAATATAAAAATGGCAGTGTGGAAGGAATATTTGGGACTAGATAAAGGAATCTGTGTGAATTAACATGAGAAATAAGACTGGAAATGTAAATTGTGGTCAAAATAGAAAGAACATTATGTATTAGAGAGCATACTTAAAAATCACAGCTATTAGAGAATAAAGAGTCAGGATTTCACAGTGCACGCAATCAGGAGCCTTTGTAGGTTTTCAAGGTGGGGAGGGAAATAATCAGAAATAACTCTTAGCTGTGGAGAAGAGTTGAGGTGTTCCACGGCTATTGTAGAGGCCAACATGCCTCTGTAGAAATCTAGGAAAGGGGTCACGGCTGAAGCAAAGGCAATGGCAGTGGAAATGGACAGGAAAGGCTGAATGTGAGAGGCAGCTCCCTGGTAGATTAAATGAGAGTTGCTGTCTGACTAGACAGAGGAAGGGTAAAGGGTAAAGGAGTAAAGATGAGTCCAGGACAATAACAGATCTATGAAATTAGGAGGAAAGGGAGGTTTCAGTATGTGGGAGTGGGATGGAAAAGAGTGATAATGAAATCAGTTGGGACCTGCTGGGTTTGAAGTGCCAAAAGAACCTCTAAGAAAGTTATTGGCACACAATTCAGAATTACAGCAGAATCTGGGGGCAGTGTAGGTAGTCCGGTGGTCCCAGAGATGGGTATTAAGAACTTGGATCCATTAAGTTGGGGCCATTAAGGACTTGGATCTCTGCTGCTACCTCCTACCCAAGCCGAGGACAGATGTTTCCTGATCTACTTCTCATTCAGGTGGGAGCCCATGTGGTCTACAAGCACCATTGCTTCAATTTAACAATTTATCATTTCTTCCCAAGGTCAGCCTGGTCTCTCTGTCAGGATCCTGGCCCACCAGGGAAGATAATCCTGGCTAGAGATACTAATACCCAAATTTCCTCCAGCTCCCTATTTTTCATACTGTTACAGAGCAACTTTTTCCAGTGTATTAGGGGGGG
>SJYW01035717.1:333081-363752 GCA_006410735.1 Raphicerus campestris | reverse complement strand
GCCTGAGGGCCGTGATGGCCACACCAGCCAGCCAGAAGCAGCAGTTGCGAATGAAGAGCAGGCACATGAGGCAGACGGTTGTGGACTTCTCCCCGATCTCGCCCATTCTGGGGGGCCAGCAGGCGGGGAATGGGCTGGCTGGTGGGGAGGACTCCTCTGTAAGGCAGGAAGACAGAAGTTCCCGCCTGAGGAGGCTCCACTAGAAGGCCAGGGACGGGTCACAGGTCTGGCTCAACCAGCCCCGCATCCAAGTCTGGCGGGCGGCCGGCTGCGGGGGCCACAGCTCTGAGTGCAGAGAATACGCAGCCGGCACCGGGCCTGGCCTGCGGCCAAGGACACGCAACGCGGGTCAGAGCGGAGGTCCGCGCATGGGCGGGCCACCCATTCGGGCGGGCCCTCGGGGTCCACCCAAGGGGACAGAGGCCAGTTGGGCTGGGGCCCGGGGGTGCCCACAGCCCTCTCCATTCACTTTTTAAGTAGCTAAGGTGCTGTGTCCCAGACAATATTCTGAACACTTTGGTGATGGAGGGCAATGAGGTGAGTGTATTATTTGGGAGGCAGCCAGATGACATACATATAGAATATGTTCAGGAATAAATAAGGTAATTCTGAGAGTAGTACAGTGCCATAAAGAAGATATAAGATGGGCTAGTTCAGAGGGAGGGACAGGTAGGAATGATCTGAGGAACTGACAGTTTGATTGCCTCCTGTGTATTGAAAAACATCTTTTCGTGAGGATCTGGGGAGGAGCATTTCTGGCAGAGTGCGGAAGGCTTTAAGGACAATGCAACTGGAGTATTAGAAAAGAAAATGAAGAAAAGTAGTGTGTGAGCAGGGGGAAAAGAGGTAGGGAGAGTCAGGCACTGGCAGGATAACTAGTCAGAAAGCCAAGGTGAGGCGTTTACAGGGAGTTTGGATTTTATTCTAAGTGCAATGGGACACTGCTGGATTTCGTCAGGCAATGATTATATTCACATTTACATTTTTGTAGCCAGAAGGAAATACATCACTGGGTTAATAGAGATCATCAAGGGGTAGAGGGGTAATAAACAATTTTTTCTTTGTTCCTGTGTGTTTTTCTGTAACTCAAACTTTGACAACTAGAGACAAACAATAATTTCTCTTAAAAACCATGCACCAGAGAGCAAAGCAAGCTAATGGCCACCATTTACATGGAGCCATTTGCAGGAAGAAAAGTCTTTTGCACTTCAGCCCACTGCATTTTTGCAATAACCCCATGAGTTAAGTCAGACCATTTGGAAGGCATAGAGACTCTAGCAGAAAATGTCAGAACTGGGACCAGAATAAAGTTTCTACAGCCTTTGCCCAAGTTGGCTGATTCTGTCACACAGTGAGGTCTCTGGGGCCCTTAGGTCTGCCTTAGATGCATCCAGATACCCAGAGGCCCCAGGAAGAAGTCATGAGATTACTGCCCCTACCCCTGTCTGAGAGAGTAGGGAGGGAACAATGCCCCCAATTGTACATGGCTAGTGCAAGAGCACATGTGTGGAAAAAGAGGGGTCTTACCCATAGGGTAGATGCTCCATAAACATTTGTTAGTGAAATGACTTGCTTTCAGGAAAATGCTGCTTACTCGTGGGAGGTGGTTTAGCTGACTTCACAATTCATTAGCTGTGTGATCTCAGGCTAATTATTCTACCCTCCAAGCCGAGTCGTCATCTCTAAGATGAAGATTTCACCTCTGTGAAGTGTGATAGCTGGGGGCAGGCTCTAGAACCAGACTGCCTGGGCTTGAACCTGCTTCTACCTACCCTCTTCTGATTATGTCCTTGTGGAGATCCTTAGCCTCTCAAGACTTCAGTTTTCTCATCTGTAAAATGTGAGTAATTATACTTGTCTCCTAGTACTGATGTTAGGATTAAATGAATGGATGGAGAACCTTGAAGAGGTTGTAGCACATAGTATGTGCTCCTTGAATGTCAGGTAATATTAGCATTAGCATTATAGGGAGTTTGCATCAAGGGAGAAGCTTTTGGAAGCACAGAACTTAACACAGGGTGCCAATAAGGCTGCTTCTGCCTTTCTACCACCATGCCTGCCATGATCACTGTATCAGCGATTTTTCATAGGAATCATATAAATTCACCAGTCACCTTTTTGTTTAGAGAGGAGACACCTTACCCACCAGGAGGTCCTTTGCCAAGTTAAACAATAGATCTACTCTCTCGCATCTCAGGAGGTTTATCTGTTCAAGGTCATGGGACGAATCCTCCGACATTTTCCAGGGTCTCTGTCTCTAATTCATTTAAGGAGCCGCTTTTTACATTTCAGGCTTGACATCTGCTGAAGGACATGAATGGAGCCTACTCAGGTGAGCAGCCTGGAATCACGTGACCTCTGACCTCCACCCCTGTTTTCAAGCTTCAATTGTTTGAAGACCACCAATAATTGTGCAACAGCTGTATACCCCTCGTCTATTGGGTCTCCTCTTCCCTCATTATTTTTCTTGAATTTGTCTCACATTTAAAGCTCAAAATATGTTGATTCTAAAGGGAAGCATACTCATTACTATAAATGGAAAGCCACAAATAGAAGCTACTCATAAAAAGAAATATTATGCAAATGAAGCAGTATTGCTGAATTCTAGAGGAATAGGGTCGCCCATTGAAGACTCTAGGCTCACGAAGCCTTTTAGATGTTCATTTAAATGGGAGATCTGGAGAGATGTGACAGACATTAGTGCCCCAGTGAGTGTCTTGGTGGAGTAAGGACTGAGAAAGACTTTAAAGAGGGAAAAACTCTCTAACCACCTGATTCTACCTTTTTATTTCTGCATCTGTTCACCTCCTAGAACTTTCTCCTGCCTGCTACGGGGTCCCATCTATGCTGTTCAGTTCTTTATTCAGAAAGGTAAGGAGTGAGCAGCCCATTCTCTGCTTCTCGCTTGCTAGTCTTTTTAGGAAGATTCTTAGCCCTCTCTGAAATGCCACTGCCCTGCTCTTGCTTGGTTGTATCTGATTCTTTGTGATTCCATGGACTGGAGCCTGCCAGGCTCCTCTGTTCATGGGATTTTTTAGACAAGAATGTTGGAGTGGGTTGCCATTTTCTACTCCAGGGGATGTTTTTGACCCCGGGATCAAACCCGCATCTCCAGAGTCTCCTGCAACAGCAGGCAGATCCTTTACCATTGCACCACCTGGGAAGCCCCTCTCTGAAATGAGGGAGCTGGATTAGAAACATATTCTTCTCTGATGATTTTCAGGCCCCCAAAGTGTGCTAGGCTGCCCATCCATGTTTTTCACCTGTGGACAGAGCAGGAGTGAAACCCACCCCAAGGATGGTCTCGTAGAATAGTTCAGGTCCCTGGATCTCCATGAGAAGCAAAGAACTGGGACTCACCACATAGACACAAATGAATATATGTTTCCAGAGGGGTGCGTTTTCTACATGTTGAACTGAGCAGATGGCTGTGTTTGAATGAAAAACGAAATACACCCTAGGAAGAAGTGACAAAACGACTTTGGGTTTCATCCTCTCATTCAGCAGCCCCTGCAAAATTTCCTTCCTTAGAGATCCTGGTAAATGCTGCTGAGGCATTGCTCCTAAATGATTCCTCTTTCCCGGTCTCCTCCCTGTTTCTAAATTGCTTGGAATCTGCCGCACTTGTGTGTATTCAGATTCTTTAGCCTGACGTGTGAGCCACTCCTCTGCTGCTGCTGCTAAGTCGCTTCAGTTGTGTCCGACTCTGTGTGACGCCATAGACGGCAGCCCACCAGGCTCACCCGTCCCTGGGAGTCTCCAGGCAAGAACACTGGAGTGGGTTGCCATTTCCTTCTCCAGTGCGAAAAGTGAAAAGTGAAAGTGAAGTCGCTCAGTTGTGTCCGACTCTTAGCGACCAGTGGACTGCAGCCTACCAGGCTCCTCCATCCATGGGATTTTCCAGGCAAGAGTACCAGAGTGGGCTGCCACTGCCTTCTCCGGAGCCCCTCCTCAGTCTGGTTCTAATCTGCACTTGCAGTTCAGGCTGCTGGAACGCCCCTTCCTTGAATCTCCTGCTTCGGGCAACCTGGTTCCCTGGCACAGAGTAGGTGTGAAAAAACGTTAATTGAAGAAAAGAATCTGTCTTATGCTGGGATGCCTCTACAGTCCCTTTCAACATGTAGTTCTTGAGTGTCAGGGACGAATAGTGATTGAAAACTTCCTATATGCCTGCCGTGGTGGGGTGACCACTATCTCAATATCCTGAGGACTTAAGATTCTAGCACTGGCAGACCAGAAACCCAGGTGACAGAGGCAAATCAGGATGGTCGGTCACCCTGTGTGTTAAGACTGCACATGCTCTCTCTCCGTGGGGCCTCCGGCACAGTGGGGGAGGAGACGGTAAACAAATTATCCCACAAAGAAATAAGTCACTGCAAGCCATGATGAGTGCAAAAAGAAGCAGCCCNCACATGCTCTGTCTCCATGGGGCCTCCGGCACAGTGGGGGAGGAGACGGTAAACAAATTATCCCACAAAGAAATAAGTCACTGCAAGCCATGATGAGTGCAAAAAGAAGCAGCCCCAGGATTTCCCGGGTGGCTCAGTGGTAAAGAACCCACCTGCTAGTGCAGGGGACATGGGTTTGATACCTGGTCCAAGAAGATCCCACGTGCTGTAGGGCAACCTAGCCCACGATCCACAGCTGCTGAGCCTGGGTGCCCTCCACACACAGCAATGAAGAGGGGCTCCCTGCTGGCTACAACTGGAGAAAGTCCAGGCACAGCGACGAAGACCCAGCACAGCCAGAACTAAATTAGGAAGAGGGCAGCTGTGAGCTGAGTGATGTGGGTACAAAAAGGAAAACGCATGGTCCTAGCCCTGGAAAAGCTCCTGGTCGCAGCAAGGAGAGAGGAGGATACACAGCTTATTTACTGTCAAGTACCCAGTGTAACGGATCAGAAATACACACTCCCTCTTCCCTCTTCACAATGCACCATTTCTATTTTAATTGTGGTTTCAAGCATCAGAAACTCACTGGTAAATTAAATAGATATATGTCAATCAAAAGGGCATTACAAGGAAAAGCTGAAAAACTAGGAGGCCTTGGAAGAGAGAGAAATGATGGTCTCTTAGGGAGCTGAAAGAGTAAAAAAATATGCCAGAACAAGAGAACATGCCTTGTTCCATTTCCATTAGAAAAACTGACTCAAGCTATCCTCTGCCTGTGGGTTTCTCTGCCCAATATTCTAACTCCAGTAAGAAAGAATTTGATAGCCAAGCCTGGGTCTCATGCCAACCCCTTGGCTAGGCTAGGGTGGCTACCATGATTAGAAATCCACCAAAATAGTTTGTGATGGGGCCCTGGGGAGTGAGGTGTTGCTAATGGCAACAGAATAGCCAGGATACTGGAAAGGTGAGGGCCTCAGTCACCTGTATCCCTCTTCATGAGGCTGTCCAGACACCATCTGCCCGAGGCCTTCCTGTACTGTGCTCACTGCCTTCTAAGGAGCTCTGCTGGCCTTGTGTCCAGAATATCCTGTTCTGTTCTGTGACCATAGACAGCCCCATGCTAACATCTGTCTTCAGCTGATGGCACCTTGGCCATGCCCCACTTAGAGTGTGCACTGGGTCCTTGGGCACGGCCTGCACATTTCCTGGCACAGAGTCATGCTACTGAGGACTTCCCAGACAGTTCTAAAAGAGCCCATTGCCCTGATGATCCCACCCGCCTTCCCCCGGGGCCAGTGCACTCGAGCCAAACCAGTCTTCTTTCTGCTTCTCACGCACTCAGCCTGCTTTGCTATCCCTTCTGCCCATTTGTCTGCTTTGCTGACCTCATAGCTCAGCAGTTCTGCATTGGGGAGATTTTGTCCTCGAGGAACATCTGGTGACATCTGGGGACAGTGTCAGCTGTCACAATAGAGAGCAGGCTGCCACCAGCATCTTATGGGTCGAGGCCAGTGATGCTACTAAATGCCTCCTAAAGCACAGGACAGACCCCTGAGAGGCCCCCCGACAGAGAGCTATCAGGCCACACACACCCCTCGGGCTGAGGTGGAGGAACCCAGGGGTGAGGCCGAATGCCCACGTCAGGAGGCTTTCTCTCCCTTCTACCCGTGTCTCTCCCTCTCGCCCCCTTTTGTATTTTCCTAAAATGGCTGTGTCTGTGTATTCAGTTGCTTATTTGGGGCCTGTCTCCTATACAGAAGGGACAGACCTAGGACAGTGGGCTCCTGTGGGCCTTGTTTCCAGCCTGGAAAGCAGCACCTGGCACCCTGTGGGCTGCTCCACAAAAAACGTGATGAGTGAATGTTTCATAGAGGAGAGTGGCTCCACCTCCTCAAAGAGCAGAGGTCAGAACTCTGGGCTGTGAAGCCCCGCCTTTCTCAGACTGGCCACCTTGGGATTCATTTGCATTTGTTTATTTCCCCAGCCAGTTCACATTTAGCCTTTGGCAAGTTTCTGAAGCCTCTTGCGACTCAGTTTCTGCATCTGTCAAGTGGGGCTATGTTTATTAGCTCCTTCCTTGCAGAGACGTGGTGGTGGAGATGAAATAAATTAACCCACAAGACACTTAAGAACGTGCCTGACTCAGAAGCGCCTTAGTAAATGCCATCTCTCATCATCATCATCACAGTGACTTGGCCAGAGTAGGCGGTGAAGATGACAGAATGAGCTCTGGGGCCCTCCCAGAAGATTAGGGGATTAATGCAGCTTGCAAAGCCAAAGCTGTCCCCACTTGGTTTTGCCAGCTCCTTCTCTGTCCATGAAATAAACCAGATGAAGCCTTTATCCATCTCTTGTTTTGAGAAGGAGGCTATCAGGAACTGTGGATTTAATGTGGCAGATGGTGCTGTTCTTGAATTATGAAACCAAAGGAGGAAATTAAAGTGCTCCCTTGCAACAGATATGGGCCAGAAGGGGTAGAGGGCAGGGCCCAGGCCACAAAGGAGAGTGAAGGAGGAGTTTTATCAGCTGGACAATGGCTACTCCTGAGAGTAGCTGGAGTCCTAGAATAATAGAATTTTATAGCCTAAAATCATTTGAGACTACTTTCTTCATTTTATATAAGCAAATGAGGCCCAGAGAGGGAAAGTGACCCTCAAGGTCACATAGCCAGTTAGTGACAGAGCAACCCATACCTCTTGTTTTGTTGATCAGGGTTATGTTTTCTGTCCCAGGCCAAGACCACGGGCAGCCTCTGTCCCAGGGCATCCAGACTTCAAGCATCTCTGCTCTGCAGAGTCTGGGGCACATGTACTCCATGTCTCTCCCCAGCACATCAGGGCAGTATGAGCAAGAGCTCTGGAACCCTGTCTGGGTTTTAGAACCTCAGTTTGCTTATCTGCAAAATGGGAATAATAATAGGCTGTATCTCACAGGGTCACTGTGAGACTTTGCTGAGTTACTATCATATCAAGCATTTAGCCATGGGCTTGGCACATAAAATGCTCTGTAAAATGTTGGTTGTTATTACAGCTCCAGAACTGACTAGGGTCTGAAGGTCCCTAGGCTGCAGGCCCCTCAGAGGCAGTGCCCATCTACAGGATATCTTTTGTCTTCTTTGCTGTCCCAGGCAATTATCACCTGCCAGGACCTCAGTAAATGGTAGTAGTTGACAGCTGGCCCCCTTAGAGACCCCCATTTCTCAATAGGAACAACAGAGCACCAGGAAATGCTGCCAGCAATGCATGTGACTGGTCACTAGTTTAGACTTTAATCCTAAACAGATAAAGCAACCCTCCTGTCCAGTGGTGAACCAGCCTCGTGATGAAGGCTGTGTTTGTTTCCCACCCTTCTTCGGCAGGCAGTGTGGAATCTTTCCCCAACTAGCTGTGGGCTATTTGCATTTAAATTGGTTTTCCCTTATTATAGAAATCTCTTAGGTCAGCTGCAGTTTCCATTTTCCCCAGCATCAGTCTGGAAGCTCCATTTCTTGCTTGAAGGTCCCTCATGCCTTCCTCCTTCTAGCCGACAGTGAGATGTGCTCACCTGTTCTCATCGTGGACACCAGATAGCCTGAGAAATTTGCCTGAATCCCAGACAGGCTTGGCATGTTTCCCCCAGGAGAAGGTGGAGGCTGGGGAAGGGCTGGAGGATTCTGGACCCTGCTATTGCAGTAAGGAGACCCTGGGGGCTTCATCTTCTGCACCTAGGCCTCATTTTCTCATTTGCTAAAAAAAAAAAAAAACACACCACACATTGATCAAGTAAGTATGATGCTAGGAGTGCTTGGAATGCAGAGATAAATAAGACACATCTACCACCTCCCAGGAAAGGAGAGAGAAAAGAATACCAAAAACTTTAATATAGTCAAATAATTGCTTTAATAAGGATGAAAATAGATTCAGCCAGAGCATAGGCTTTCAGATAAGGCTCATTATAAACCATGGTCATACACATGCATGCACACACTAGCTAACATGTTTATAGAATTCCATGTGTGGCCGGGGATCTTTCTAAGCAGATAATATATTAGATCTCTATTACATCTATATCTATATTATATCCATATTGAGCTTCCCAGGTGGCACTAGTGGTAAAGAACCTGCCTGCTGACACAGGAGACATAAGAGAGGCAGATTTGATCTCTGGGTCGAGAAGATCTCCTGGAAAAGGGAATGGCAACTTACTCTAGTATTCTTGGTTGGAAAGTCCCTTGGACAGAGGAGCCTGGTGGGCTATAGTCCCTAAGATCTAAAAGAGTCAGACAAAACTGAAGCAACTTATATATATACATACATAAGTATGTGTTTGTGTGTACATGTTCAGTTGCTAAGTCATGTCCAACCAACTCTGACACCACATGGAATGTAGCCCGCCAGGCTCCCCTGTCCATGGGACTTTCCAGCCAAGAATACTGGAGTGGGTTGCCATTTCCTCCTTCAGGGGATCCTCCCAACCCAGGGATTTAATCCACATCTCCTGCATGGCAGGTATATTCTTTACTACTGAGCCATTAGGGAAGCCTATAAGGCCTTTCCTTTGCTTTATTGTGCTTCACAGATATTATGTTTTTCATAAACTGAAAGTTTGTGGCAACTCTGTGTCAAGCAAGTCTGGGTGCCATTTTTCCAATAGTACTGCTTTTAAATTAAGGCATGTACATTGTTTTCTTAGAAATAATGCTATTGCCTACTTAATAGACTATAGTGTAAACATAATTTATATGCACCAGGACACCAAAAAAGTTGTGTGACTTGGTTTGTTACAATACTTGCTTTATTGCATTGATCTGGAACCAAATGNTAAAGAGGGAAAAACTCTCTAACCACCTGATTCTACCTTTTTATTTCTGCATCTGTTCACCTCCTAGAACTTTCTCCTGCCTGCTACGGGGTCCCATCTATGCTGTTCAGTTCTTTATTCAGAAAGGTAAGGAGTGAGCAGCCCATTCTCTACTTCTCGCTTGCTAGTCTTTTTAGGAAGATTCTTAGCCCTCTCTGAAATGCCACTGCCCTGCTCTTGCTTGGTTGTATGATTCTTTGTGATTCCATGGACTGGAACCTGCCAGGCTCCCCTGTTCATGGGATTTTTTAGGCAAGAATGTTGGAGTGGGTTGCCATTTTCTACTACAGGGGATGTTTTTGACCCCGGGGTCAAACCCACATCTCCTGAGTCTCCTGCAACAGCAGGCAGATCCTTTACCATTGCACCACCTGGGAAGCCCCTCTCTGAAATGAGGGAGCTGGATTAGAAACATATTCTTCTCTGATGATTTTCAGGCCCCCAAAGTGTGCTAGGCTGCCCATCCATGTTTTTCACCTGTGGACAGAGCAGGAGTGAAACCCACCCCAAGGATGGTCTCGTAGAATAGTTCAGGTCCCTGGATCTCCATGAGAAGCAAAGAACTGGGACTCACCACATAGACACAAATGAATATATGTTTCCAGAGGGGTGCGTTTTCTACATGTTGAACTGAGCAGATGGCTGTGTTTGAATGAAAAACGAAATACACCCTAGGAAGAAGTGACAAAACGACTTTGGGTTTCATCCTCTCATTCAGCGGCCCCTGCAAAATTTCCTTCCTTAGAGATCCTGGTAAATGCTGCTGAGGCATTGCTCCTAAATGATTCCTCTTTCCAGGTCTCCTCCCTGTTTCTAAATTGCTTGGAATCTGCCGCACCTGTGTGTATTCAGATTCTTTAGCCTGACGTGTGAGCCACTCCTCTGCTGCTGCTGCTAAGTCGCTTCAGTTGTGTCCGACTCTGTGTGACCCCATAGACGGCAGCCCACCAGGCTCACCCGTCCCTGGGAGTCTCCAGGCAAGAACACTGGAGTGGGTTGCCATTTCCTTCTCCAGTGCGAAAAGTGAAAAGTGAAAGTGAAGTCGCTCAGTTGTGTCCGACTCTTAGCGACCAGTGGACTGCAGCCTACCAGGCTCCTCCATCCATGGGATTTTCCAGGCAAGAGTACCAGAGTGGGCTGCCACTGCCTTCTCCGGAGCCCCTCCTCAGTCTAGTTCTAATCTGCACTTGCAGTTCAGGCTGCTGGAACGCCCCTTCCTTGAATCTCCTGCTTCGGGCAACCTGGTTCCCTGGCACAGAGTAGGTGTGAAAAAACGTAATTGAAGAAAAGAATCTGTCTTATGCTGGGATGCCTCTACAGTCCCTTTCAACATGTAGTTCTTGAGTGTCAGGGACGAATAGTGATTGAAAACTTCCTATATGCCTGCCGTGGTGGGGTGACCACTATCTCAATATCCTGAGGACTTTCCTGATTCTAGCACTGGCAGACCAGAAACCCAGGTGACAGAGGCAAATCAGGATGGTCGGTCACCCTGTGTGTTAAGACTGCACATGCTCTCTCTCCATGGGGCCTCCGGCACAGTGGGGGAGGAGACGGTAAACAAATTATCCCACAAAGAAATAAGTCACTGCAAGCCATGATGAGTGCAAAAAGAAGCAGCCCCAGGATTTCCCGGGTGGCTCAGTGGTAAAGAACCCACCTGCTAGTGCAGGGGACATGGGTTTGATACCTGGTCCAAGAAGATCCCACGTGCTGTAGGGCAACCTAGCCCACGATCCACAGCTGCTGAGCCTGGGTGCCCTCCACACACAGCAATGAAGAGGGGCTCCCTGCTGGCTACAACTGGAGAAAGTCCAGGCACAGCGACGAAGACCCAGCACAGCCAGAACTAAATTAGGAAGAGGGCAGCTGTGAGCTGAGTGATGTGGGTACGAAAAGGAAAACGCAGGGTCCTAGCCCTGGAAAAGCTCCTGGTCGCAGCAAGGAGAGAGGAGGATACACAGCTTGTTTACTGTCAAGTACCCAGTGTAACGGATCAGAAATACACACTCCCTCTTCCCTCTTCACAATGCACCATTTCTGTTTTAATTGTGGTTTCAAGCATCAGAAACTCACTGGTAAATTAAATAGATATATGTCAATCAAAAGGGCATTACAAGGAAAAGCTGAAAAACTAGGAGGCCTTGGAAGAGAGAGAAATGATGGTCTCTTAGGGAGCTGAAAGAGTAAAAAAATATGCCAGAACAAGAGAACATGCCTTGTTCCATTTCCATTAGAAAAACTGACTCAAGCTATCCTCTGCCTGTGGGTTTCTCTGCCCAATATTCTAACTCCAGTAAGAAAGAATTTGATAGCCAAGCCTGGGTCTCATGCCAACCCCTTGGCTAGGCTAGGGTGGCTACCATGATTAGAAATCCACCAAAATAGTTTGTGATGGGGCCCTGGGGAGTGAGGTGTTGCTAATGGCAACAGAATAGCCAGGATACTGGAAAGGTGAGGGCCTCAGTCACCTGTATCCCTCTTCATGAGGCTGTCCAGACACCATCTGCCCGAGGCCTTCCTGTACTGTGCTCACTGCCTTCTAAGGAGCTCTGCTGGCCTTGTGTCCAGAATATCCTGTTCTGTTCTGTGACCATAGACAGCCCCATGCTAACATCTGTCTTCAGCTGATGGCACCTTGGCCATGCCCCACTTAGAGTGTGCACTGGGTCCTTGGGCACGGCCTGCACATTTCCTGGCACAGAGTCATGCTACTGAGGACTTCCCAGACAGTTCTAAAAGAGCCCATTGCCCTGATGATCCCACCCGCCTTCCCCCGGGGCCAGTGCACTCGAGCCAAACCAGTCTTCTTTCTGCTTCTCACGCACTCAGCCTGCTTTGCTATCCCTTCTGCCCATTTGTCTGNCTGAGCTTCTGACTCTGAATATTTCTGATCCATAACAAAAAAATCTATGTAGCATTAGCAGTTGTAATTAAGCTAGTATCAGATTCTCTATCATGGAAGTGGTATGGAGCAACGGGAAGTTGGAAGGGACAGGAACTAACCTTTGCTGACAATCTGTGGAGGACCAGGTTCTTGTAAAATGCTTTTGCTTCCAGTGTTGGCCCAGGCAGACCTTTCCAATGAGACTGAAGAAGCTTTGGCTATGGCAGGGACAACATTCTACCCTTTCTCTTTACTAAAAAGAACCCATAAATTACTGGGGGTATCTACTTACCCAGTACACTTTCCCAGCCTCCTTTGCTGTGTGCATGTGTAGGGAGGTAGGCAATAAGATATAAGCAAAAATCACTGGATGGAAGTTCTGGTAAGTTTTTTGTTTTGTTTTGTTCTTAAATGTTGACTTATTGGAGAAGTATACTCTCTTGTATTTCTCTTTCTCCTTGCTGGTGCCTGGAAATGTGGGCACAATGCCTGGAGCTGTGGCAACATTTATGACCATGTAATTAGAGACACCAAGGGAACATTTCATGCAAAGATGGGCTCGATAAAGGACAGAAATGGTATGGACCTTACAGAAGTAGAAGATATTAAGAGGGGGCAAGAATACACAGAAGAACTGTACAAAAAAGATCTTCATGACCCAGATAATCACGATGGTGTGATCACTCATCTAAGAGCCAGACATCCTGGAATGTGAAGTCAAGTGGGCCTTAGAAAGCATCACTATGAACAAAGCTAGTGGAGGTGATGAAATTCCAGGTGAGCTATTTCAAATCCTGAAAGATGATGCTGTGAAAGTGCTGAACTCAATATGCCAGCAAATTTGGAAAACTCAGCAGTGGCCACACGACTGGAAAATGTGTTTTCATTCCAATCCCAAAGAAAGGCAATGCCAAAGATTGCTCAAACTACCACACAATTGCACTCATCTCACATGCTGGTAAAGTAATGCTCAAAATTCTCCAAGCCAGGCTTCAGCAATATGTGAACCGTGAACTTCCTGATGTTCAAGCTGGTTTTAGAAAAAGCAGAGGAACCAGAGATCAAATTGCCAACATCTGCTGGATCATCGAAAAAGCAAGAGAGTTCCAGAAAAACATCTATTTCTGCTTTATTGACTATGCCAAAGCCTTTGACTGTGTGGATCACAATAAACTGTGGACAATTCTGAAAGAGATGGGAATACCAGACCACCTGACCTGTCTCTTGAGAAACCTGTATGCAGGTCAGGAAGCAACAGTTAGAACTGGACATGGAACAACAGACTGGTTCCAAATAGGAAAAGGAGTATGTCAAGGCTGTATATTGTCATCCTGCTTATTTAACTTCTATGCAGAGTACATCATGAGAAATGCTGGGCTGGAAGAAACACAAGCTGGAATCAAGATTGCTGGGAGAAATATCAATAACCTCAGATATGCAAATGACATCCACCACCCTTATGGCAGAAAGGGAAGAGGGACTAAAAAGCCTCTTGATAAAAGTGAAAGAGGAGAGTGAAAAAGTTGGCTTAAAGCTCAATATTCAGAAAACGAAGATCATGGCATCTGGTTCCATCACTTTACGGGAAATAGATGGGGAAACAGTGGAAACAGCATCAGACTTTATCTTTTTGGGCTCCAAAATCACTGAAGATGGTGACTGCAGACATGAAATTAAAAGATGCTTATTCCTTAGAAGGAAAGTTATGACCAACCTGGATAGCATATTCAAAAGCAGAGACATTACTTTGCCGACTAAGGTCCATTTAGTCAAGGCTATGATTTTTCCAGTGGTCATGTATGATGTGAGAGTTGGACTGTGAAGAAGGCTGAGTGCCTAAGAATCGATGCTTTTGAACTGTGGTGTTGGAGAAGACTCTTGAGAGTTCCTTGGACTGCAAGGAGATCCAACCAATTCATTCTGAAGGAGATCAGCCCTGAGTGTTCTTTGGAAGGACTGATGCTAAAGCTGAAACTCCAGTACTTTGGCCACCTCATGCGAAGAGTTGACTCATTGGAAAAGACTCTGATGCTGGGAGGGATTAGGGGCAGGAGGAGAAGGGGATGACAGAGGATGAGATGGGTGGATGGCATCACTGACTCGATGGACGTGAGTCTGAGTGAACTCCGGGAGATGGTGATGGACGGGGAGGCCTGGCATGCTGCGATTCATGGGGTCTCAAAGAGTCGGACACGACTGAGTGACTGAACTGAACTGAACTGAATGATCTTGATGAGGGAAGCCACACTTTAAGGATAACAGAACAAAATGATGGAAGGAGCCTTGGCTCCCTGGAAGGGATGACATGGGAGCCACCATTCCAAGCCTTGACTCTTTGCAGTGTCATATGAGAGAAAAATAATTCTTTATATTGTTTAAGTCATGATTATCTAGGTTTTCTCTTACAGGGAGCTGATTAACCAGCAGTCCTAAGTAATACTTACATTCTGAGTAAGGTATTTAGCTCCATTTTGGAATTTCACTTTTAAATTGCCAAGACTCCAGGCTCTCAGAGAAAGACTTTCCCTTTTGCCTCTCTTGGTTAACAGTTATTAGTATGCTTTTGAATTGTGGTGTTGGAGACGACTCTTGAGAGTCCCTTAAACTGCATGGAGATCTAACTGATCAGTCCTAAAGGAAATCAACCCTGAATACTCATTGGAAAGACTAATGCTGAAGCTGAATCTCCAATGCTTTGGCCACCTGATGCGAAGAGCTGACTCATTGGAAAAGACCCTGATTCTGGGAAAGATTGAAGGCAAAAGGAAAGGGGGACGACAGAGGATGAGATGGTTAGATAACATCACCGACTCAATGGACATGATTTTGAGCAAACTCTGGGAGACAGTAGAGCACAGAGGAGCCCGGCATGCTTGCAGTACATAGTCCCAAAGAGTCAGACCTGATTTGGCGGCTGAACAGCAGCAACAACAACGCTCTCCAGAGGAGAGGAGAGGAGAGGAGAGGAGAGGGGACCTAAAATTTCCCGAACTTTACCCCACACAGCATACTCTACCCATCATTGGTACTTATCTCATAACATATTTGTGAGCTGGGGCTATTATCCCATTTCACAGATGAGGAAATGGAGGCTCAGACAGATTGCATCACCCTCCAGGGAACACAGCTAGGATCTGAACCCCCGACCTGTCTGACCCCATAGCCTGTACTTTTTCTGTTGATTTGCCACTGTCTCCCAGCCTAGAATTCTGAGTCCCAGTTCAGGCAGAAGATGGGACGAGTCAGATCATCCTGAGATCCCTGGACCAGGCTGCCCGGCTCTTACTCAAATCTAATTGCAGCCACTAAATGAAGGCTTCTCTACCGCAAGGTGACTGAAGCAGACGGCCCAGCTGGTCCTCTCTGTAACTCACTGCCATCCTGTTTACTGGCCATCTGGCCCTCATCTCTGTGATTCTCTGACTGTCCCTCCTCAAGGACCCTGTTAAAGGGACAGAAACTCTCCTTGGTTTCATAAAGAACCTCCATTCCTAAGTGAATATATTTCCAACCTTGACCAGAGCAAGCCTGCCAAAGAAAAGGCCAAAACCACAGGGTTTTCTGGGAGCAACACAAGTTTATTTCTAACCTCAGATTACAGCATCCAAAAGGATTACCTGCTCCAAGCAAATACACTCACAACCCGTGACAGGAATGCAATCAGAGCCACCTGATTCCTCAGCAGGCTCCAAATATTCCCCAGCAAAATTTGCTTTTATCCTGTTCAAAACTCCTCTGTCTGTCCCAGGAGAGACTGGAAATACACTCTTTCTAGGAGCTGCTGGAAAATTAGCCCACATTAGGAGAAGCCTAGATGATGCTGAATTGGGGACAGAAAGGTCCATTTGAGAGAGGGAAAAAAAAAAAAGTTCTTTGTAACCAGGACAAGGCTAAACCTCCCTTCTCTCCATTGGTCCAAATCTATGCCAGCCTCCCACTGGCATCCGTGGGTGTGCTGAGAACAAGCTATGGATTTCTATAGAGACTGTCGCCATGGTACTAGGGGCCTTATTCTGCTATTTCAAGAGGAAAATAATCAAAAGGTCAAAGGAAGAAAATCTATCAGAGAGCTTTTCAAACTGCAAATATTTGTTAATGCTTTAGTGAGTGCCAGCCATAGCAAGATGGGCTGGGAGAGATGACCCGTCTTGCAACCCCCAGGAGTCAAGCACAAGATCGGGCACTGCCCATCTGTGATCTGATGTCTTTCTCACCACAACCTCGAAAGGGCAAAATGGTACAATCCTCAATTTGTCAAGTAGGGGAAAAGTGAATCTAAGGAACTTGCCCATGGGCATCAGAAGTGTCATACTGGATAAGACCAAATCCCAGTAGAGGGTCCATTTAGGGGGTGGGGGAGATGCTGAATATAAAGTACTGTCTGATCTGTTTATGGAGACATGGGGTGGATCAGGGAGCTGACAGGCAGGGGAGGGAGAGGGAGGAATCAAGATGGCAGAGGAGTAGGACGTGGAGCTCAGCTTCTCCTACAAATAAATCAATAAATATACCTGCAGGTGGAACTATTCACACAGAACATCTACTGAACACTGCAGAGGACCTCAGACTTCCGAAAAGGCATGGAAACCTCCACACAACCAGGCAGGCTAAGATCATGGCATCTGGTCCCCTCACTTCATGTCAAATAGGTGGGGAAAAATTGGAAACAGTGACTGATTTTATTTTCTTGGGCTCTAAAATCACTATGGATGGTGGCTGCAGCCATAAAATTTAAAAAGACACTTGTTCCTTGGAAGAAAAGTTATGACAAACCTAGAATGTGTATTAAAAAGCAGAGACATTACTTCGCTAACAAAGATCTGTATGGTCGAAGCTATGGCTTTTCCAGTAGTCATGTATGGATGTGAGAGTTGGACCATAAAGAAGGCTAAGTGCTGAAGAACTGGAGTTTTGAACTGTGGTGCAGGAGAAGGCTCTTGAGAGTCCCTTTGACTGTAAGGAGATCAAACCAGTTAATCTTAAAGGAAATCAACCCTAAATATTCACCGAAAGGACTGATGCTGAGGCTTCAATACTTTGTCCACCTGATGCGAAGAGCCAACTCATTGGAAAAGGCCCTGATTCTGGGAAAGATTATAGGCAAAAGGAGAAGGGACATGAGTTTAAGCAAGCTCCCAGAGGTGGTGAAGGACAGGGAAGCCTGGCGTGCTGCAGTCCATGGGGTCACAAAGAGTCAGACACGACTGAACAAAACAAAAACTGGGTAGGACAAAAAAAAAAGAGAGAGAGAGAGAGAGGGAGGGAGAGATAGGGAGCTGATAGGGGTGTTGAGACAGCTGGGAGGAGCACAGAGAAAATCTTACACTGTCTGTTGGCCTGAGGGACAAGGAAAGAAAACCTCATTATCAGCTGGTGGGGACTGCAGGGGAGAAAGCTCCCCTGGACCTGGAGCGGCAGGAGCTGGGCGGAGAGTGGATGGGAGGGGTGGCAAACGGAGCCTCTCCAGCACAGGGACAGCGACTGACCACACTGGGCCCATGCTGGCCCCGCTGGGTGGTGCCAAGCCCCATCCAAACAACTGAGGATGGAAGGGGAATGCTTCCCAGTAGGAACTGGCAATCACTATGCTAATTCCGGTTAACAGCCACCAAAGCCAGTGGCTTACATGAACAGGCGTGTTTTTTTTTTTCTTGCTCGTGCATCTGAGGACAAATTGTGCCCCTGCTGGGGTCGCCTGGGCTAGGCTCCAGGCTCCAGGTTGAGTTGGGTCTGCGCCACTTGCTCCTCATCCGATCGTGGATTTTCTTATCTCAGATGACAGGTACACAGAGCAAACCGCACAAGCACAGTGAGACCCTCTGCTCACTTCGTGTCCACCATATCCTGTTGCCCAGTACAAGACTCTTGACCAAGCCCAATAACAGTGCCATGAGGGGTAAGACTCCAGCTACTCAATCGAGAAGCACTGAAAATCCATGAGTTGAATAACATGATGTATAACCCTGTTCTATAGGAATGAAGAATTAGAAGCAATATTTTAATCTACCATCTTCCCCCCGCCCAAGGGAAAATAAAAATGTTAATACCAAAAGAAGAATAGAAATAGATTAAAACTACCCATGTCAACCACAGTGGTCTCATGAAATGTTCATTTGGACAACCTGGAGAAGTTTGGGGGGATGAGCATATGTTCGCTGGATTCTTGGGGTCAAGTCTCAAAAATTAGTAAGAGGGTATAGAGGTTGGAGCGGGGAAGGTCTCTAGTGGAGATTTCGGAACTCTGAACTCAATGGCATCCTATTCATGACATTTACAAATGACATGATTACATTCCAGAAATTACAAAGTTAGGGATCACAACCATAACTGAAATACTTGGAGCCCTAAAATATTGTGAGCAGCATGTATGAGAGACTGAATCCAATAACANGGGAGGGGTGGCAAACGGAGCCTCTCCAGCACAGGGACAGCGACTGACCACACTGGGCCCATGCTGGCCCCGCTGGGTGGTGCCAAGCCCCATCCAAACAACTGAGGATGGAAGGGGAATGCTTCCCAGTAGGAACTGGCAATCACTATGCTAATTCCGGTTAACAGCCACCAAAGCCAGTGGCTTACATGAACAGGCGTGTTTTTTTTTTTCTTGCTCGTGCATCTGAGGACAAATTGTGCCCCTGCTGGGGTCGCCTGGGCTAGGCTCCAGGCTCCAGGTTGAGTTGGGTCTGCGCCACTTGCTCCTCATCCGATCGTGGATTTTCTTATCTCAGATGACAGGTACACAGAGCAAACCGCACAAGCACAGTGAGACCCTCTGCTCACTTCGTGTCCACCATATCCTGTTGCCCAGTACAAGACTCTTGACCAAGCCCAATAACAGTGCCATGAGGGGTAAGACTCCAGCTACTCAATCGAGAAGCACTGAAAATCCATGAGTTGAATAACATGATGTATAACCCTGTTCTATAGGAATGAAGAATTAGAAGCAATATTTTAATCTACCATCTTCCCCCCGCCCAAGGGAAAATAAAAATGTTAATACCAAAAGAAGAATAGAAATAGATTAAAACTACCCATGTCAACCACAGTGGTCTCATGAAATGTTCATTTGGACAACCTGGAGAAGTTTGGGGGGATGAGCATATGTTCGCTGGATTCTTGGGGTCAAGTCTCAAAAATTAGTAAGAGGGTATAGAGGTTGGAGCGGGGAAGGTCTCTAGTGGAGATTTCGGAACTCTGAACTCAATGGCATCCTATTCATGACATTTACAAATGACATGATTACATTCCAGAAATTACAAAGTTAGGGATCACAACCATAACTGAAATACTTGGAGCCCTAAAATATTGTGAGCAGCATGTATGAGAGACTGAATCCAATAACATGATGTTCAAAGGGTAAGTCATTCCCACTGGGACTCAAAACTTGACCACAGGGACCTGCCTCAGACAGATGGGAGGGTTCTGCGCAGCGCTGTGCCTGAGCTGAGCCTGGAGTCTAGGTGGTGCTCCATGCATGTGGGTGTCTGCACACCTTTGCCCAAGCAGCAGCAGGCCTGCCTGTCGCCTAGGGACTCCAGCTGACTCAAAGATGCTGCTGCAGGGTGTGCCCAGCAAAGAGGCGGAGCGGGCACCCACTATAGGGGAGAAGTGGGCCCACTGCATGTTAGCCCTCATCCACAGTGACTCATCCACCCTCAGGTATCTGGCTTAAAAGTGGGACTTTGACAAAAAGGATCAAGGAAGAGTGCCAGGGAAGGGAGGGGAACCCAGCATCTTTTCCAACCAGAAGATTTTAAGGAGTTAGGCATCTTGAGTGAGGACAGGGTCGTGATGCCAAACATTTGCCAGAGTGAAGTTGAAGGGAGTGACTTCGATTTGGGGAATGTGGCACACAAGGCTGGATCCAAGGTTGGAGGCTGTTGGATGCCAATGACAGGCTGTGGATTTAGGCTAAAAGTAGGGAGGGACTTTGAACCCATCACTGTGGTCTGAGTTTGAAATGCACTGTCTTATCATGGGTCTTGCCTGGTGGCTCAGACGGTAAACTGTCTGCCTGCAATGCGGGAGACCCAGGGTTCAATCCCTGGGTCGGGAAGATCCTCTAGAGAAGGAAATGGCAACCTACTCTTATCATGGGGCTTGGGTCAGATAGACCTTGTCCAAGTCCTGGCTTAACTTACTTCCTGTGTGACCTTTGGCAAACCCTCCATTGCCCTGGCCTCTGCCTGGGTCAGAGTTCTGCTCACATACAATGCTAAGGAAGTGGTAACAGATTCAAGAATCACCTATCTCTCCAGAACTAGGGGGGAAGCAGAAGCCATATGAGGGGAACTACTGCAGCTCCCTTGGCACCAGGGGAGAGTGAGACGATGAGAAGGTCACAGTTTATCGCCCCTCTCTTGGCAGAATGGCAATCTCTTGGAAGACAGGAAGGATGAAGACACTGTCAGCTTTTTGGGCTGCCCTTCAGGATCTGGCGCTAGACCTGATGTCATAGAGACCTGATCAACACTGAGAAGAAAGAAACAGTGAGGGAGAGAGGGAGGGAAGGCTGAAGAACATTCTGTAAGCGCTCCTCCCTTACAGAATCTGATCTTCCCAAGAACCTGATAAACTAGGAATTATCATCCCTCACTTTCAGAATAAGTGCAAACTGGGCTCAGCAAATTGCCTTTTGTAATGTATGAGACCTTGGCAAGTGACTTCCCTGTGCCTCAGTTTCTTCATCTGAAAAATGGAGGTGGTGATAATATCATCTGGCTCATAGATTTGTTATGAGTATTGTATCATATATGAATGACATGATAAATCTTGACTAAATCAAGTGTTTGATTGGAAGATTTTTCCTTCCATGCCATGCACCTCTACAAACAAAATATTTAAGTGGTTCCATCACTGTAATCAATGCCACATACATAAATTAATTTTCTTTCCAAGGTTGAGGCCTGAGCACAATTTTGATAAACCAGAGCTGTCCACATGTTTCTGAGCTGGACATTTTTTTTTGGAGGGCAGTGAAAATGCAGCACACAGCAAAGGAGGAAAAATCTCTCTCATAAAATAGTGCTAAAGCAATAGATGCAGATCATGGGATTCATGAGGATGACAACCCACCAGTGTCTATGAATATTTGATCAGGTTGGCTTTCGGGAGCGTGGTCTGGAATTTGCAGGCAGGCTGTGGTTCAAGCTTGCAAGTGATATACATGCAGGTATGAAACTAACTCCTGCACCTGGGCAGCCCTTCCACCTGAAATTTCTGCCTTACCAACTTGAAGCAGGCAGTGTGTCAACTGAAGGGACCAAGGGCCACCCCTGCCCACCCCAGAGTGACCCACATGGCCAGTGGTTCCCTGGCACTGATCTGAGATGACACTATTAACAAGGGCTGGAAGCCACTCAGCCTGCTAGGGAAGATCTGGGTTCGTGTGAACCAATCTCCAAGTCCCAAGCTGTCCTCCAGCCCCTTTCAGGGACAGGTCTGGGAGCAGCTCAGGTTTCCCACTGCCGGGGCTTGTCTAAACAGATCCCGTTACACCCCAGCAATGCCTCCCTGAGCCAGGGACACTCAGCTGGGGGAGGTCAGCTTTTGGTTTTCTGGACCCTGGGATGCGAGCATGTCAATGGGGCCTGGCAGTGTCTACCCCTGCATCCAGGCCTATGGCCGCTACTTGAAGCTGCACATAAGAGGGCGTGCCAGGTTTGAATCCTAGATCTGCCGCTTTCTAGGTCTGGGGCTTGAGCAAATCCCTTAGCCTCTGAGCCTCAGTTTTCTCATCTCTGAGTGTGAAGATATAAAAGCATCCAGCTCTCACATTTATTAGGAGACACAAGTGATATAATCACATACAATGTTTCTCATAGTGCTTAGCCCACACTAGTGCTTAATAAGTCTGAGCTACTTTTATCATTTCTTCCCATTGTTACTGCACGGGGCATGTTCCTAGGAAACAGTTCCACGCTGTACTGGCCAAATTCATCTCTGTTAGACCTAAGTGGAGCAAAGAGATAGTCTAGTGCCCAACTATTTTTTAGAGATTGAGACTTTGGGGCCTACCTGATAGGCAACTTCCTCCAGGTCACGCAGGTAACTGGTGGCAGAACTGAGCCTGAATCCAGGCCTTCTGAGGCTTCTCCTCCTCCTCTTCCTCCTCCTCTCGTCCTCTCCCCATCCCCCTCTGCATTGCACTCTCCAGCAGACAAAGTGTTTGTACATGTTAGCTGTCCCCATCACGTCAGGTTCCTGTGGAATCAGGGCCATGCAGCCTCGTCTCATTTGCATCTGAGACCCTCTCTCCTGCAATGCGTTCTGGGAAGCTCCCCTGAGCTCTGGGAATTAGCATCCTTCTGACAGACTTCTTCAGGTCCAAAGGAAATCAACACCTCTCTAAGATTTCTATTTGCCCGCAAATTTCAGCCCCAAGCCTCAGTAATATCTCTGTTCCTCACTCCCTCCATTTCAAAGGAGAGCTACAGAAACACACCTGCCTCCGGCTTCTTTCTGTGAAAGCTAACTAAATGTTCAGGGCACAGGGGCTTTTCTTCTCACAAGGAAGAGGAAAGGAAAAGCAGGGTTTGTAAAAATCACGCCCCAGGCACTGAGCCTGCTGCTAAAACATGGTCACTTGTGTTATTATAAATGTTATTTTTTCCATAAACCTGAACTGAACTGTAGTCCAATGTTTGCCTCAAAACAAAACAACACAGGCTTTGAACCTAGACAGATGTGAGTCTGACTCCCAGCTCTGCCATGCACTGACCCCGGGACCTTCACCACTTCATCGCCCATCTCCAGACCTTTGTCTTCTCATCTGAAAAACAGTGACAACACTGTCCACCTCCGTGGCTCTTTGTCAGAGCCTTTGAGCAAAATGAGATGATATATGAAAAGGCCCAGACATAGGAGACACACAATCAATAAGAGCTTTCATCAAGTGACTGTCACCACGGGATCCTCAATCCTCCAGCAGCATATAAAGCAGAGTTTCAGGATGGTTCTGCTGCTAGGAGGAAGCTTGCTTGCTTGAAAAATCACTGAACCTCTAAGCCTCATTTTCCAAATGCATCTGCGCTCCAGAGAGGTAAATTAAAAGGGAAGTGGGCGGCGGGGGGAAGCTGGAGATAACAGAACATCTGTTTCAGGGCCAAGGGGCTGCAGAGGGACAGACAAGATGACCAGGAATTTTGAGACTTATTTACAAAGTCACACCCACAACCTCAACCCCAGTGACCTTAGTGCCACAGCCAAGCACCCCATTGAGCCCAGCAGAGGATTTGCAGTGGGGTTCAAGGCTGTGGGCAGGCTGACTGGTCAGCAGAATGTGTCCTTAGGTCAGTTCTGTTCCCATGAAGTGAGAATAATACCTCCATCCCAGGCTTGTTGTAAAAACAAATATTTAATAAAAGTATAAAAGTGCTGCTAACTCATCTGAGTGGGGGATGGCAGGCATTGTGCCGGGCCACCCCAAACATTTGGTCCTTTGAGCCAATAAAATTTATGTTAAGAGGAATCTTTCTCTCACACTAGCAATTGGAAAATAGGTTTCGCTCGCTGTAGATAGATGATCATTATAAAAATTTTGTTTTTATTGTCGCTCAGCTGTGCCTGATTCTTCACTGCCCCATGGGCTACAGCACGCCAGCACGNAAAACATGGTCACTTGTGTTATTATAAATGTTATTTTTTCCATAAACCTGAACTGAACTGTAGTCCAATGTTTGCCTCAAAACAAAACAACACAGGCTTTGAACCTAGACAGATGTGAGTCTGACTCCCAGCTCTGCCATGCACTGACCCCGGGACCTTCACCACTTCATCGCCCATCTCCAGACCTTTGTCTTCTCATCTGAAAAACAGTGACAACACTGTCCACCTCCGTGGCTCTTTGTCAGAGCCTTTGAGCAAAATGAGATGATATATGAAAAGGCCCAGACATAGGAGACACACAATCAATAAGAGCTTTCATCAAGTGACTGTCACCACGGGATCCTCAATCCTCCAGCAGCATATAAAGCAGAGTTTCAGGATGGTTCTGCTGCTAGGAGGAAGCTTGCTTGCTTGAAAAATCACTGAACCTCTAAGCCTCATTTTCCAAATGCATCTGCGCTCCAGAGAGGTAAATTAAAAGGGAAGTGGGCGGCGGGGGGAAGCTGGAGATAACAGAACATCTGTTTCAGGGCCAAGGGGCTGCAGAGGGACAGACAAGATGACCAGGAATTTTGAGACTTATTTACAAAGTCACACCCACAACCTCAACCCCAGTGACCTTAGTGCCACAGCCAAGCACCCCATTGAGCCCAGCAGAGGATTTGCAGTGGGGTTCAAGGCTGTGGGCAGGCTGACTGGTCAGCAGAATGTGTCCTTAGGTCAGTTCTGTTCCCATGAAGTGAGAATAATACCTCCATCCCAGGCTTGTTGTAAAAACAAATATTTAATAAAAGTATAAAAGTGCTGCTAACTCATCTGAGTGGGGGATGGCAGGCATTGTGCCGGGCCACCCCAAACATTTGGTCCTTTGAGCCAATAAAATTTATGTTAAGAGGAATCTTTCTCTCACACTAGCAATTGGAAAATAGGTTTCGCTCGCTGTAGATAGATGATCATTATAAAAATTCTGTTTTTATTGTCGCTCAGCTGTGCCTGATTCTTCACTGCCCCATGGGCTACAGCACGCCAGCACGCCCCTGTCCTTCACCATCTCCCAGAGCTTGCTCAAACTCATGTCCATTGAGTTGGTGATGCCATCCAACCATCTCATCCTCTGTCATCTCCTTCTCCTCCTACCTTCAATCTTTCCCAGCATCATAGTCTTTTCCAATGAGTCAGCTCTTTGCATCAGGTAGCCAAAGTATTGGAGCTTCAGCTTAAGCATCAGTCTTTCCAGTGAATAAAGTCTGCCAGTGTTTCCACTTTTTCCTCATCTATTTGCCATGGCAAGTTTAGTTGTTGCAAACTTCTTGGTGCCTGAATCCTTTCTTCTTACAACGGTCTGCCTAGGTCTGGCTACAATGTTACTAAACCTCCAACAGGCAAATGTTATTCTCTGAATGGAAAAGTGTTATACTTTTAAAGGTCAGACCCTTGAGAATGGGCTATCCTATATTTTTCAGGTTATAGGCAACATTCTTAACTGGTAGCTAAAGCAATAGAACACAAAGGTTAAAGGAAAAGAAACACATCCAATATGGAGTCAGAACTGTTCTTCCCTAGGGCGGTGTTAGACCATCCTCCCTAACACCTGAGTGGGTGGGCAGGTGGGACAACGGAAGGACAGTCTTCTTGCCTCCCATCTTAAGTCAGCTAGGGCTGCCATACAAAGCACTAATAGGGAGCTTAAACAACAGAAACTTATCTCACTACAATTCTGGAGGCTAGAAGTCAAAGATCAAGGCATCAGGAGCATTGGTTTCTTCTTGTGGATGCCCAGTGTCTCCATGTGCCTTCGAATGGCCTTCCCTCCATGTCTCTGTCCTGATTTCTTCTCTTTATAAGGACATAAGTCATATCAGACTTAATTTTTACCTAGTTACCTCTGTAAAGACCTTATCTACAAATACAGGCACAGTGTGGTACTAGGGGTTAGGACCTCAGTAAATGAATTTCAGCCCTGACCCTTCTCCTGATTGTGAGAGGTCAGGGTGCCCAGCTGGCTTCTCAGCGGCAGGGGTCTCTGAGCCCAGGGCTTCCAGTGGGACCCATGGCTATCACACATGGGCAGGGCCTACTCCAACATTTCCTCAGAGGCCTCTTCTACCCATTCTGTCTAAAAAGGAACCCCTTCTCCACTCTCACACACTCTCTGCACAGAGGTTATCATTACTAGAACTTGCTATGAGTTATTCATTTGTTGGTTTCTTGTTTAAGTCCTCCACTAAAATGTCAGATTCATGAAGACAGAAATTTTAATTTGTCCCAGCTGTATCCCCAGCACTAAAACTGGCACCTGGGTCAGGCGATGGGACAGGGGAGGCGGGGTGAGTAGGTGGAGCACAGAGGATTCTGACAGCAATGAAACTACTCTGTGAGACTGTACAGTGGATTATTCATGTTGTGATGCATTTGTTGAAAGCCAGAGAACACACAACACAAAAAGAGAATCCTAGTATAAACTATGGACTTCAGTTAATAACACTGTGTAAATAGTAATGTGCATGTGTGCTAAGTCACATCAATCGTGTCTGACTCTGTGTGATCCCATGAACTGCAGCCCACCAGGCTCCTCTGTCCACGGAATTCTCCAGGCAAGAATACTGGAGTGGATTGCCATGTCTTCCTGCAGGGGATCTTCCCGACCCAGGGATTGAACCCACATATCTTATGCCTTGGAGAAGGAAATGGCAACCCACTCTAGTGTTCTTGCCTGGAGAATCCCATGGTCAGAGGGGCCTGGTGGGCTACAGTCTATGGAGTTGCAAAGAGTCGGTCACGACTAAGCAACTAATACACACATACACACACACACACTGTACACACACACACACACACACACACACACACACACACACATCTTACGCCTCCCGTGTTGGTTGGGAGGCAGGTTCTTTACCACTAGCACCACCTGGGAAGCCCAATGTATCAATTATCATAATGTATCAATTATCAATAGTAATGTATCAGGGGAACAAGTAACAGCAGCAAAACAAGAATCATGATGAGGAATCACTAAGACCCCAAAAGGGAAGGTCTCTTGCTCAAGTTTACGAGCAGTGGGTAGAGGGCCACGGGGGATCCTGACCTAGGTCTGTATAATACCAATGCCTGTAAGGTCCCACGCGCCCACAAACCCACACTCTGGTCAGTGAGTGTGGAATCTGCCCTCCGCTGCAGGTTGCAGGGCTCCCAGGGAGTTGATACTAGAGGTCAGGTGAGAAGGCCACTGAAGTAATCCCTGAGAGTTTCCTGGAGGAGGCACCCCTAGAGCCTTCACAGGAAAGCACAGATTCTGGAGTCAAGCTTGAGTCTGTGGTTGGATTCTGTGGCCCTGGGCAAGTCGTTTGACTCTGGGTCTCAGTGGTCTCACCAGAAAATGGGAATATGGGGCCTGCCTCCCAAGATGGTTATGAAATCAAGAGGGGTCCCAGTACTGTCATGTGCAAGCTTAGAAAAGAGTTTAATCTCTCCAAACCACAGTTCTTTCATTTGTAACGTAGAAATAATAGCAGTGCTTACCAAAAAGAATTGTCGTGAGAAGTAAATAAGGTAGCACACGTGAATTATTTTGCATGGCTCCTAAAATACAGTGAATGCTTATTAAATACTGTGGTAGCTTTAATCAAGATATTTGTGGCAGAGGAGTAAATTGGTACCAACAATTTTAGCTAACAATGTGGCAGATCAAGTATAAAATGCCCCCACCTCTGATCCAGCAATCCTACTTTCAGGTGTTTACTCCATGGATGTGTCAAGATACACATGTGTGGATGCTGACGTTGTAGCAGCAAAATGCTGGGAGCAACTCAAACGCTCGTTGTTAGGGGAATTATCAGTCTAGTCACACCAATCACAGCTAGACCCACAAAGAACTAGCATGCAGGTGTCCAAGGCAAAATGCAGATTTGAGTGCACATACAGAACGAGGTCCATGACATATTGTTAAGTGAAAAAGCAAGCCATGGAAGAGTTGTACATACTAATTCATCTTTGTTAAAAAAAATAAAGGCACACACATGTGCTTAGAAATATTCTAAAAAGATTTACAGGAAGCTATTAACGGTGATTCTTCTAGAGTAGCAGTTCTCAGCAGGGCAAATTTAGCCTCCCAGGGACATCTGACAAAATCTGGAGACATTTTTGGTTGTCACACGGTGGTGGGCCGGGGGGCAGGGGGAGTGTGCCACTGATGGTGGAAGCAAAGATGCTGCTCAACATCTTGCATGGAACAGGCACAGAACAGCCCCCACAATGAGGCATCTGGCCCTAAATGAGAAACTCCACTTGAGAGACAGAGATGACAGCTATTGAATTTGGGGATGAAGATTTATTTTTAATGCAATGCTTTTGTAATGCTTGAATGTATTCCATTCAAGGGAACAACAGAATCTGCCTGCTCTAAACTGTGAGGTCAGGCATGTAAAATGCCAGCACAGGTGTTTGCTCACATGGTGTTCTTCCCATGCGTTTCAGTTTCTGCATCTGCAGAGTGGGTGTGCGGAAGCCTGCTCTCAAGACTCACAGAAGGCAAAATGTACCCGGTTGAGTGCAACCCACATCTCAGGGCTCTGTGGTCACACTCCAGGGACAGGCAGAGGCCGCCCCAGAGATGCTCCTGGAGTGTTTCAGGGCTGGGCCGACAGCCTCGGCCTGAGCAGGGGGCCGGCAGAATCAGAATACAGCTGTCGGCAGCCTGTGCTGGGGGCCACGGAGCCTGCAGCTGTCAGAGGCAAAGCGAGCAGGAGCTCCAGGGCGGATCCCCGGAAAAGCAGTCCAGTGCACAGCCCGTCAGAAGCCACTGTAGGAATGAAGGACGCCAGCTCATTCAGAAAAAAACAGAGTCTCGCACAGGGAGGGCGATCACGTGGACCTCAGAGCCCCCACTGACAGCTTCAGCAAAGCAAAGCAGGTCCAACAGTTTGGGATGATGTTTTTATCTTTCCTAAATACCTGACAATAAAAAAATCTAACAGAGGGGTACTTTCCATTGACTACTACATATTACATTTTACACATGTTTTCCTACTTTATGCTCACACCACCCAAGAACCCAGAGCCATCATTTTACAGGTGGAGAAACAGGTTCAGAGGGAAGTGAGATCTTCACAATTTCAGGCCAAGCACTCAAGCCCAGCTGGTCTGGCTCTGAGTCACCGAACTGCGGGAGTGCGGCCGCCCCACATCCTTTCTGCTGCTCCTTACTCCAATCAAGTGTCTCCACCCACTTTCCAGACCAGGGGTGCTTCTGAGAGACACACCCTGAGTCTGACTACCCACATCCTTGTCTGGCAAAGAACTGTCAGGAGCCCCACTGCTAAAATCAATTTCCCACGGCACTAACCTGACTCTGCTGGGTCCCTGAGAGATAGGGCTGCCAGGTAACATACGGGACACCCTGCTAAATGTCCCCTGAAAACTGTCCTGTTGTTGAAGTTGTTTAGTTGCTAAGTCATTTCCGGCTCTTTGCGACCCCATGGGCTGCAGCCCACCAGGCTCCCCTATCATGGAATTTCCCAGACAAGAATACTGGAGTGGGTAGCCATTCCCTTCTCCAGGGCATCTTCCCAGCCCAGGGACTGAACCCACGTCTCCTGTACTGGCAGGCAGATTCTTTACCACGGAGCCACTAGGGAAGCCCAAACTGTCCTATATTATACTTAAAAAAAAAAAAAAAAAAAATTGTTATCTGAAACTCAAATGGAAATGGGTGTCCAATCTTTTGATTTGCCAAATTCGACTACCTGTCAGAGCAAGGAGGAAATTAGCTCTTCCTCGGTCCCAAGAAGCTGGTCACATCCTGGAGAGTTTGCCTCTGTTTCATCAGAGGTCTTGCTCACTTACCAAGGGAGCTTAGAGACTGCTTGGAGGCCAAGTGGTCACTGCCTACACCAGTTACTCAAGCTGTTTGGAGGGACTTTTCTGGCACAGGAAGAGAAGGGATTTAGAGCAGAAAAAAGAAACTAATGGACTTTAAAGTCCATTAGTTCAGAGGTCTTCTCTGGCACAGGTCCTATCTCAGACCTTATTTTATATTTGTAAAGTCTGCTCTCTCTTTCTCTTTTTAAAAGATGTATTTTTTTTTTCTAGAGCAGTTTTAGGTCTATAATAACACTGAGAAAGAAGTATAGAATTTACCACATACCCTCTGCCTACACACATAAGTAGTCTCCACCTTTATAAGGATAAAGCTACACGGACACATCATAATCCCCCCAAAGTCCATAGCTTACATTACGGTACAGTCTTGCTTTTGTACATTGTATGGATCTGGACAGATGTATAACAAGGTGTATCTGCCATTGGCGAAAAGCAAAGGAGAAAAGGAAAGATATAAGCATCTGAATGCAGAGTTCCAAAGAATAACAAGAAGAGATAAGAAAGCCTTATTCAGAGATCAATGCAAAGAAATAGAGGAAAACAACAGAATGGGAAAGACTAGAGAGCTCTTCAAGAAAATTAGAGATATCAAGGGAACATTTCATGCAAAGACGGGCTCGATAAAGGACAGAAATGGTATGGACCTAACAGAAGCAGAAGATATTAAGAAGAGGTGGCAAGAATACATGGAAGAACTGTACAAAAAAGATCTTCACGACCCAGATAATCATGATGATGTGATCACTAATCTAGAGCCAGACATCTTGAAATGTGAAGTCAAGTGGGCCTTAGAAAGCATCACTATGAACAAAGCTAGTGGAGGTGATGGAATTCCAGTGGAGCTGTTTCAAATTCCAGTGATGCTGTGAAAGTGCTGCACTCAATATGCCAGCAAATTTGGAAAACTCAGCAGTGGCCACACGACTGGAAAAGGTCAGTTTTCATTCCAGTTCCAAAGAAAGGCAATGCCAAAGAATGCTCAAACTACCACACAATTGCACTCATCTTGCATGCTGGTAAAGTAATGCTCAAAATTCTCCAAGCCAGGCTTCAGCAATACGTGAACC
>SJYW01035717.1:303534-332748 GCA_006410735.1 Raphicerus campestris | reverse complement strand
TATAAACTATGGACTTCAGTTAATAACACTGTGTAAATAGTAATGTGCATGTGTGCTAAGTCACATCAATCGTGTCTGACTCTGTGTGATCCCATGAACTGCAGCCCACCAGGCTCCTCTGTCCACGGAATTCTCCAGGCAAGAATACTGGAGTGGATTGCCATGTCTTCCTGCAGGGGATCTTCCCGACCCAGGGATTGAACCCACATATCTTATGCCTTGGAGAAGGAAATGGCAACCCACTCTAGTGTTCTTGCCTGGAGAATCCCATGGTCAGAGGGGCCTGGTGGGCTACAGTCTATGGAGTTGCAAAGAGTCGGGCACGACTAAGCAACTAATACACACACACACACACACACACTGTACACACACACACACACACACACATCTTACGCCTCCCGTGTTGGTTGGGAGGCAGGTTCTTTACCACTAGCACCACCTGGGAAGCCCAATGTATCAATTATCATAATGTATCTATTATCAATAGTAATGTATCAGGGGAACAAGTAACAGCAGCAAAACAAGAATCATGATGAGGAATCACTAAGACCCCAAAAGGGAAGGTCTCTTGCTCAAGTTTACGAGCAGTGGGTAGAGGGCCACGGGGGATCCTGACCTAGGTCTGTATAATACCAATGCCTGTAAGGTCCCACGCGCCCACAAACCCACACTCTGGTCAGTGAGTGTGGAATCTGCCCTCCGCTGCAGGTTGCAGGGCTCCCAGGGAGTTGATACTAGAGGTCAGGTGAGAAGGCCACTGAAGTAATCCCTGAGAGTTTCCTGGAGGAGGCACCCCTAGAGCCTTCACAGGAAAGCACAGATTCTGGAGTCAAGCTTGAGTCTGTGGTTGGATTCTGTGGCCCTGGGCAAGTCGTTTGACTCTGGGTCTCAGTGGTCTCACCAGAAAATGGGAATATGGGGCCTGCCTCCCAAGATGGTTATGAAATCAAGAGGGGTCCCAGTACTGTCATGTGCAAGCTTAGAAAAGAGTTTAATCTCTCCAAACCACAGTTCTTTCATTTGTAACGTAGAAATAATAGCAGTGCTTACCAAAAAGAATTGTCGTGAGAAGTAAATAAGGTAGCACACGTGAATTATTTTGCATGGCTCCTAAAATACAGTGAATGCTTATTAAATACTGTGGTAGCTTTAATCAAGATATTTGTGGCAGAGGAGTAAATTGGTACCAACAATTTTAGCTAACAATGTGGCAGATCAAGTATAAAATGCCCCCACCTCTGATCCAGCAATCCTACTTTCAGGTGTTTACTCCATGGATGTGTCAAGATACACATGTGTGGATGCTGACGTTGTAGCAGCAAAATGCTGGGAGCAACTCAAACGCTCGTTGTTAGGGGAATTATCAGTCTAGTCACACCAATCACAGCTAGACCCACAAAGAACTAGCATGCAGGTGTCCAAGGCAAAATGCAGATTTGAGTGCACATACAGAACGAGGTCCATGACATATTGTTAAGTGAAAAAGCAAGCCATGGAAGAGTTGTACATACTAATTCATCTTTGTTAAAAAAAATAAAGGCACACACATGTGCTTAGAAATATTCTAAAAAGATTTACAGGAAGCTATTAACGGTGATTCTTCTAGAGTAGCAGTTCTCAGCAGGGCAAATTTAGCCTCCCAGGGACATCTGACAAAATCTGGAGACATTTTTGGTTGTCACACGGTGGTGGGCCGGGGGGCAGGGGGAGTGTGCCACTGATGGTGGAAGCAAAGATGCTGCTCAACATCTTGCATGGAACAGGCACAGAACAGCCCCCACAATGAGGCATCTGGCCCTAAATGAGAAACTCCACTTGAGAGACAGAGATGACAGCTATTGAATTTGGGGATGAAGATTTATTTTTAATGCAATGCTTTTGTAATGCTTGAATGTATTCCATTCAAGGGAACAACAGAATCTGCCTGCTCTAAACTGTGAGGTCAGGCATGTAAAATGCCAGCACAGGTGTTTGCTCACATGGTGTTCTTCCCATGCGTTTCAGTTTCTGCATCTGCAGAGTGGGTGTGCGGAAGCCTGCTCTCAAGACTCACAGAAGGCAAAATGTACCCGGTTGAGTGCAACCCACATCTCAGGGCTCCGTGGTCACACTTCAGGGACAGGCAGAGGCCGCCCCAGAGATGCTCCTGGAGTGTTTCAGGGCTGGGCCGACAGCCTCGGCCTGAGCAGGGGGCCGGCAGAATCAGAATACAGCTGTCGGCAGCCTGTGCTGGGGGCCACGGAGCCTGCAGCTGTCAGAGGCAAAGCGAGCAGGAGCTCCAGGGCGGATCCCCGGAAAAGCAGTCCAGTGCACAGCCCGTCAGAAGCCACTGTAGGAACGAAGGACGCCAGCTCATTCAGAAAAAAAACAGAGTCTCGCACAGGGAGGGCGATCACGTGGACCTCAGAGCCCCCACTGACAGCTTCAGCAAAGCAAAGCAGGTCCAACAGTTTGGGATGATGTTTTTATCTTTCCTAAATACCTGACAATAAAAAAATCTAACAGAGGGGTACTTTCCATTGACTACTACATATTACATTTTACACATGTTTTCCTACTTTATGCTCACACCACCCAAGAACCCAGAGCCATCATTTTACAGGTGGAGAAACAGGTTCAGAGGGAAGTGAGATCTTCACAATTTCAGGCCAAGCACTCAAGCCCAGCTGGTCTGGCTCTGAGTCACCGAACTGCGGGAGTGCGGCCGCCCCACATCCTTTCTGCTGCTCCTTACTCCAATCAAGTGTCTCCACCCACTTTCCAGACCAGGGGTGCTTCTGAGAGACACACCCTGAGTCTGACTACCCACATCCTTGTCTGGCAAAGAACTGTCAGGAGCCCCACTGCTAAAATCAATTTCCCACGGCACTAACCTGACTCTGCTGGGTCCCTGAGAGATAGGGCTGCCAGGTAACATACGGGACACCCTGCTAAATGTCCCCTGAAAACTGTCCTGTTGTTGAAGTTGTTTAGTTGCTAAGTCATTTCCGGCTCTTTGCGACCCCATGGGCTGCAGCCCACCAGGCTCCCCTATCATGGAATTTCCCAGACAAGAATACTGGAGTGGGTAGCCATTCCCTTCTCCAGGGCATCTTCCCAGCCNCCCCAAAATAAAGTCTGACACTGTCTCCACTGCTTCCCCATCTATTTCCCATGAAGTGATGGGACCAGATGCCATGATCTTCATTTTCTGAATGTTGAGTTTTAAGCCAACATTTTCACTCTCCTCTTTCACTTTCATCAAGAGGCTTTTTAGTTCCTCTTCACTTTCTGCTGGTCTGGCTATCACAACTTCCTTGGCCTTCTGTGGTCTATGCCTTTGTTCTGGGACTTGGGGTGAAGTCACTGGGCTGGAGTTGAAGGTAGGGGTGTGGCTGGGCTGGTGAATGAAGGGAGGCCATGGAAACAGGTGTTCCTGATGTTGGGCCATGTGGGAGGGATTAAGGATGATCCTCCCTGAGAGGTCTCTGACCAAGACTCTGAAGACAGTTTATGCCACCTTTCAAGGAAGGGGTAACTCCCACCCACTGAACTATGCCCGGGGTCACGTGGTAGGGCACAGCTCTTCTCAGGGCTGTCTTCTAGATCTGTGGTACTGCAGGGAAATTGGGAAGAAGAGCTCAGACAGAGCAGGTGGAGCATCCTGGTGGTTCACATCTGAATAGTGTATCCTTTTGAGCTAGAAGTTCCATTCATCTTAGTTTTTCCTACAAACAGATTCACCCGTTCATGAAGAGACGTGTACAAACTTAATTATTCCAACTGCGTGCTCAGCTGCTCAGTTGTGTTCAACTTTTTGTAGCCCCATGGACTGTAGCCCACCAGGCTCCTTGTCCAAGGAATTTTCCAGGCAAGAATACTGGAGGATGTTGCCATCTATCTTCAGGAAGTGGGACAGAAAGGTGGCTGCACCCAACTCTGGGGTGTGGGGCTTGGCCTGGATTAAGGTCAGAGGAGGTGAGCAGTCATTCACACTGAGTATTAGGCTTGGCTATAGTATCTTGCGGCCTATAGTCAAATTCCCTGAAAAGTTTAACTGGTATTTGCGGCAAGAGGGATTGAGTGTCCCTCCAGAAAAGACCACGAGTTCAGTGACTGTAGCTGAATCATCCTACAAAACTCCTGTCCTAAAAGGAACATCCTTTCTGNATAGTATCTTGCGGCCTACAGTCAAATTCCCTGAAAAGTTTAACTGGTATTTGCGGCAAGAGGGATTGAGTGTCCCTCCAGAAAAGACCATGAGTTCAGTGACTGTAGCTGAATCATCCTACAAAACTCCTGTCCTACAAGGAACATCCTTTCTGTTGTGGTTATGAGGGCCACATTGATTCTACAAGAATGGTTGCTTTTTTATTTTATGTTGATGGATTCCCAAATGGCTCAGTGGTAAGGAATCTGCCTGCTAATTCAGGAGATGTAGAAGACATGGGTTCACTATCTGGGTCAGGAAGATCCCCTAGAGGAGGAGATGGCAACCCACTCCAGTGTTCTTGCCAGGAAAATTCCATGGGCAGAGGACTCTGGCGCACTGCAGTCCATGGGGTCACAAAGGGTCGGACACGACTAGACATGCACGTGGTTTATGTTGATGGATACAATTAATCAATCATTAATTATCTGTTCACCCAACTTTTACCGAGCTTGTTTTCTGCAACAGGCCTGGGCTGGGCACTGAGAGTATGGAGGATAACGCACAGCTGCTGCTCTCATGGGGCTTATAGTCTAAAGGGAGGACCAAGTCCAGTTACAATGCCATGAGCTAACAGCTAAGATGGGAGAGGGAGAATCTTTCTACATGGGGCTGTGGAGCCTGGAAGAGGGGTCCTGAAATTTAGCTATGAGGTCTGATCTCCAACCTTCAGGAAGAATAGAAGTACGCCTGGAGAGGAGAGGGAGAAGGGAACAGCATTTGGAAAGATGAAAAAGTGAAGGAATGTAGAATGCTTGGTGGACTAACTTTACTTAAGGTTAAGCCTGAAAATACTAACAACAAAGCCTGCAGACGCTAACCCTGCCTAATAATATCCCACATTCCTTGACTTCCTGCTGTGTGCCAGGCATTGAGCCAGCCATTAGTTAATCTTCCAAAGAACTCTAGGAAGTAAGCACTAATGTTCTATTTTATGGATGTGTTAATGCTATGGATGTGTTAAAAACCTAACTCCCAATTCGACTGTATTGGGAGATAGGGCTTTTAGGAGATAATTAAGTTTAAATGAGCTCATAAGGTGGGATTTTAATCCAATGGAACTGGTGGCCTTCTAGAGGAAGAGGAAGAGAGAGATCTCTCTAGTAAAGCGCACCCACCAAGGAAAGGTTATGTGAGGACACAATGAGAAAGCAGCCACCTGCCAGCCAGGAAGAGAGCTCTGCCAGAANGGACTGGTGGCCTTCTAAGAAGAGGAAGAGAGAGATCTCTCTAGTAAAGCGCACCCACCAAGGAAAGGTTATGTGAGGACACAATGAGAAAGCAGCCACCTGCCAGCCAGGAAGAGAGCTCTGCCAGAAGCTGAACCCTCGTACACCTTGATGTCGAAATTTCCGGCCTCAAGAACTGCAAGAAAAGTTATTAATATTTGCATTGTTTTTACACCCTCCAGTCTGTGGCATCTTGTTATGGCAGCCTGAATTAACTAATATAATTAGTATTATTTTTATTTTCATGATAATCATCATTATTGGTTTAGTAGACATTTTTCCTTCCACATTTATTGATATATAATTGACATATAACACTGAATAAGATAAAAATGCACAGAATAATGATTTGACTTATATACATCAGAAAATTATTATTACCATAAGTTTAGTAAACATCCATCATGTCATAAAGATACAAAATTTAACAAATAGAAAAAAATTTTTTCTTTGTGATGAGAACCCTTAGGATTTATAACTTTCATGTATAACGTACAGAAGTGTTAATTCCATTTATCATGTATATTACATCTCTAGTATTTATTATAACTGGAAGTTGGTACCTTTTGGCGGCTTTCATCCAATTCCCCTCCTCCCACTCCCCACCTCCTGGTGACCACAAATCTGATCTCTTTTGTATAATATTGCTTTTTCTTTTGTTTTGAAGTTTAATTGATATAGGACACTATGTTACTTCCCGTTACACGACATAGCTATTTGATATTTCTGTACATTTCAAAATGATCACCATGATAAGTCTAGTTGCCATCTGTCACCATACAAAGATATTACATAATTTTTGACTATATTCTCCACACTGTACATTTTATATCCATGACTCATTTACTTTGCAACTAGAAGTTCCTATACATCTTAACCCCCCCTCCAGCTATATCACTCCTTTCCCCTCATCCCTCCCTTCTGACAATTTGGTTTCTTCCGATAATTATGACTCTTTTTCTGTTTTGATGTTTGTTCATTGTTTTATTAATATAAGTGAAAATCGTGTTGTACTTGTCTTTGACTTATTTCTCTTAGCAATATACCTTCTAGGATATTCATATTGTCTCAAATGGCAAGATTATTTTTTTAGGTTGAGTAACATTCCATTGAATGTGTGTGTGTGTGTGTGTGTGTGTGTGTGGTGGCTCAGATGGTAAAGAATCTGCCCTCAATGCAGGAGACAGGGGTTCAGTCTCTAGGTCGGGAAGATCCCCTAGAGGAGGGCATGGCAACCCACTCTAGTATTCTTGCCTGGAGAATTCCAAGGACAAAGAAGCCTGGTAAGCTACAGTTCATGGGGTTGCAAAGAGTCGTACACAACTGAGTGCCTAACATTTTCACTTTCACTTCAAATATATATATATATTTATATATTTATACTTTATCCATTCCTAGATGTGTATAAGAGACAGCAACATTCAGTTGCTAACCTTGGGATGTGTTTATACTTTAAAAACTATTTTGGTTAATACTTACTTTTAGCTGACAAGAATATTAGGGTGTTAACGTTTTTAAGGACAAGAGAACAGCTTCAAAGATGAAGATTTTAAATTAAAATATTTCTATGGAAGNTTGGTGATTGAAAATAATGCTGTGATAAACATTGGGTACATATGTCTTTTCTCAGTATTTTCATTTTTCTCAAATAACTATGCAGAAGTGAAACCACTGGCTGGTATGACAGTTCTTCTATTTTTAATTTTTTGTGGAATCTCCATAGTATTTTCCACAGTGGCTGCACCAATTTACCTTCCCACCTGCACAAGTGTTCCCTTTTCTCCACATCATCCCCAACACTTGTTACTTGCCTTTTCTATAATAGCCATTCTAACAGGTGTGGTGGTATCTCATTGTGGTTTTGAGTTGAATTTCCATGATAGTTAGTGATGCTGAGCATCTTTTCATGTGCCCCTTGACAACCGGTATGTCTTCTTTGGAAAAGTGTCTATTCAGATCCTCTGCACATTTTTTACTTGGCTTAGTTATTATTATTATTATTATTATTATTATTATTTTGGATGTTAAGTTTCATGAGTTCTTTGTATATTTTAGATTTTAACCTCTTATCAGACACAGCATTTCCAAGTATGTTCTCCCTTTCCGGAAGCAGCCTTTTCACTTTGTTGATAGTTTCCTCCACTGTGCAAAAGCTCTTTAGTTTGATGTGGTCTCTTTGGATTATTTTTGCTTTTATTTCCCTTGCTGAAAGAGACAGCTCCAAAAAAATATTGGTAAGGTCAATGTCAAAGAGTTTAAGTACTGCCTATGTTTTCTTTTAGAAGTTTTATTGTTTCAGGTCTTACATTTAAGTCTTTAATCCATTTTGGATTTATTTTTGTATATGGTGTGAGAAAGCAGATGACATGATACTATACATTGTTGTTGTTGTTCAATTGTTAAGTTGTGTCCGACTCTTTGCAACCCCATGGACTGCAGCTTGTCAGGCTTCCCTGTACTTCACTAGCTCCCAGAGTTTGCTCAAATTCATGCCCATTGAGTCAGTGATGCTATCTAACCATCTCATCCTCTACTGCCCCTTTATCCTTTTGCCTTCAGTCTTCCCCAGCATCAGGGTCTTTTCCAGTGAGTTGGTTCACCAGGTGGCCAAAGTATTGGAGCTTCAGCTTCAGTATCAGTCCTTCCAGTGCATATTCAGTGTTGACTTCCTTTCAGATTGACTTGATCTCCTTGCAGTCCAAGGGACTCTCAAGAGTCTTCTCCAACACCACTTCACAACAACCACTTCTCCAACAACACTTCAGTTTGAAGGCATCAATTCTCAGCCTTCTTTATGGTCCAGCTCTCACATAAGTACATGACTACTGGAAAAATCATAGCTTTGACTATATGGACCATTGTAGGCAAAGTGATGTCTTTGCTTTTTAATACAATGTCTAGGTTTGTCATAGCTTTCCTTCCAAGGAGAAGCCATCTTTTATTTCCATGGCTATACTATCTATAGAAAGTCCTAAAGATATCATTCCAAAATTATCAGAACTCTTTAATGACTTTGTTTAAGTCATAGAATTCACAATTAGTATACAGAAATCTTTTTCATTTCTATACACTAACAACAAACTAACAGAAAAAGAAATTAAGAAGGTAACCCCATTTATAATTGCATCAAAAAGAATAAAATACTTGGGCAAAAATCTAACTAAGGAGATAAAAGATCTGTATTTGGAAAACTGTATAACATTGATGAAAAAAATTGATAACACAAATGGGAAGATATATCATGTTCATGGATTGGAAGAATTAATATTTAAACTGACCAGAAGTCCCAAGGTAATCTGCAGACTCAATGCAATTATCACAGAATTAGAACAAATAATTCTAAAATTTGCACAGAAACAAAAAAGACCCCAAATAACCAAAACAATCCTGAGAAACAAGAACAAAGCAGGAAGGACCACACTCCTTGATTTCAAACTATTATTACAAAGCCACAGTAATCAAAACAGTGCGGTGGTGGTGTGCAGTCCCAAAGTCGTGTTTGACACTTTGTGACTCCGTGGACTGCAGCACACCAGGCTTCCCCGTCCTTCACTATCTCTTGGAGTTTCCTCAGATTCATGTCCATGGAGTTGGTGATGCTATCTAACCATCTCATCCTCTGCCATCCCCTTTTCCTTTTGCCTCCAACTTTTCCCAGCATCAGGGTCTTTTCCAGTGAGTTAGCTCTTTGCCTCAGGTACAACAAAAAAGACACAGATCAGTGAAACAGAATAGATAGCCAGAAATAAACCCATACTTATATGAGTAATTACTCTATGACAAAGAAGACAAAATACACAATGGGGAAAGATAATCTCAGTAATAAATGGTGTTGGGGAAACTGGGCAGCTATATACAAAAGAAACAAACTGGACAGGTAGACATTTCTTGAGCAACATTCATCTTGCTCCTTCCCTGCCCCACAAGCAGCTGATTCAGGTATCCATGCAATTGGCTGCCTGTACTGCTCTGGCTAGGGTAATTCACCTGTAATTCAAGGGGTGTGTCTGATTTGGTCAGTGACCTTCTAACTCCTGCCACATTGATCAGTCTTTTATTTTTTTTTTTTAATCTTTTCCTGGTTCCTCCCCACTTCCCAGTCTCTGCATATAAGATAACCCAAGACTCAGTCTTTGCATCTCTTTGATTCTCTGCTACACTCCCTGTCCAGGTAATCACAGCCAAATTCATGGATTTAAATCCCATTTCAGTGGTTCTCAACNCAGTTCTTCTATTTTTAATTTTTTGTGGAATCTCCATAGTATTTTCCACAGTGGCTGCACCAATTTACCTTCCCACCTGCACAAGTGTTCCCTTTTCTCCACATCATCCCCAACACTTGTTACTTGCCTTTTCTATAATAGCCATTCTAACAGGTGTGGTGGTATCTCATTGTGGTTTTGAGTTGAATTTCCATGATAGTTAGTGATGCTGAGCATCTTTTCATGTGCCCCTTGACAACCGGTATGTCTTCTTTGGAAAAGTGTCTATTCAGATCCTCTGCACATTTTTTACTTGGCTTAGTTATTATTATTATTATTATTATTATTTTGGATGTTAAGTTTCATGAGTTCTTTGTATATTTTAGATTTTAACCTCTTATCAGACACAGCATTTCCAAGTATGTTCTCCCTTTCCGGAAGCAGCCTTTTCACTTTGTTGATAGTTTCCTCCACTGTGCAAAAGCTCTTTAGTTTGATGTGGTCTCTTTGGATTATTTTTGCTTTTATTTCCCTTGCTGAAAGAGACAGCTCCAAAAAAATATTGGTAAGGTCAATGTCAAAGAGTTTAAGTACTGCCTATGTTTTCTTTTAGAAGTTTTATTGTTTCAGGTCTTACATTTAAGTCTTTAATCCATTTTGGATTTATTTTTGTATATGGTGTGAGAAAGCAGATGACATGATACTATACATTGTTGTTGTTGTTCAATTGTTAAGTTGTGTCCGACTCTTTGCAACCCCATGGACTGCAGCTTGTCAGGCTTCCCTGTACTTCACTAGCTCCCAGAGTTTGCTCAAATTCATGTCCATTGAGTCAGTGATGCTATCTAACCATCTCATCCTCTACTGCCCCTTTATCCTTTGCCTTCAGTCTTCCCCAGCATCAGGGTCTTTTCCAGTGAGTTGGCTCACCAGGTGGCCAAAGTATTGGAGCTTCAGCTTCAGTATCAGTCCTTCCAGTGCATATTCAGTGTTGACTTCCTTTCAGATTGACTTGATCTCCTTGCAGTCCAAGGGACTCTCAAGAGTCTTCTCCAACACCACTTCACAACAACCACTTCTCCAACAACACTTCAGTTTGAAGGCATCAATTCTCAGCCTTCTTTATGGTCCAGCTCTCACATAAGTACATGACTACTGGAAAAATCATAGCTTTGACTATATGGACCATTGTAGGCAAAGTGATGTCTTTGCTTTTTAATACAATGTCTAGGTTTGTCATAGCTTTCCTTCCAAGGAGAAGCCATCTTTTATTTCCATGGCTATACTATCTATAGAAAGTCCTAAAGATATTATTCCAAAATTATCAGAACTCTTTAATGACTTTGTTTAAGTCATAGAATTCACAATTAGTATACAGAAATCTTTTTCATTTCTATACACTAACAACAAACTAACAGAAAAAGAAATTAAGAAGGTAACCCCATTTATAATTGCATCAAAAAGAATAAAATACTTGGGCAAAAATCTAACTAAGGAGATAAAAGATCTGTATTTGGAAAACTGTATAACATTGATGAAAAAAATTGATAACACAAATGGGAAGATATATCATGTTCATGGATTGGAAGAATTAATATTTAAACTGACCAGAAGTCCCAAGGTAATCTGCAGACTCAATGCAATTATCACAGAATTAGAACAAATAATTCTAAAATTTGCACAGAAACAAAAAAGACCCCAAATAACCAAAACAATCCTGAGAAACAAGAACAAAGCAGGAAGGACCACACTCCTTGATTTCAAACTATTATTACAAAGCCACAGTAATCAAAACAGTGCGGTGGTGGTGTGCAGTCCCAAAGTCGTGTTTGACACTTTGTGACTCCGTGGACTGCAGCACACCAGGCTTCCCCGTCCTTCACTATCTCTTGGAGTTTCCTCAGATTCATGTCCATGGAGTTGGTGATGCTATCTAACCATCTCATCCTCTGCCATCCCCTTTTCCTTTTGCCTCCAACTTTTCCCAGCATCAGGGTCTTTTCCAGTGAGTTAGCTCTTTGCCTCAGGTACAACAAAAAAGACACAGATCAGTGAAACAGAATAGATAGCCAGAAATAAACCCATACTTATATGAGTAATTACTCTATGACAAAGAAGACAAAATACACAATGGGGAAAGATAATCTCAGTAATAAATGGTGTTGGGGAAACTGGGCAGCTATATACAAAAGAAACAAACTGGACAGGTAGACATTTCTTGAGCAACATTCATCTTGCTCCTTCCCTGCCCCACAAGCAGCTGATTCAGGTATCCATGCAATTGGCTGCCTGTACTGCTCTGGCTAGGGTAATTCACCTGTAATTCAAGGGGTGTGTCTGATTTGGTCAGTGACCTTCTAACTCCTGCCACATTGATCAGTCTTTTATTTTTTTTTTTTAATCTTTTCCTGGTTCCTCCCCACTTCCCAGTCTCTGCATATAAGATAACCCAAGACTCAGTCTTTGCATCTCTTTGATTCTCTGCTACACTCCCTGTCCAGGTAATCACAGCCAAATTCATGGATTTAAATCCCATTTCAGTGGTTCTCAACTCTGATTGCAAAATAGAATTACTTGGGTGCTTTTAAAATTCTCAGTGCCTGGACACGCCCCCCAAGTTCCAACAGATGCCGAGGACTCAGCATTATAGTTTTTAAATCTACTCACATGAATCCACTGAAGTTAGGCTGAAAACCACTGCTGGAGGCAGGAGATAAAGCAGAGGAACCAGTTGGAAGGCCCTGCAAGGCCTGGAGACTATCTGAGACTTTGATGAGGGCAGCAGTGGACATGAGAAGGGGTGAATTCTAGATGGATTTTGAAGCTGGAGTGAACAGGATCTTGTAAAGAGTTGAAGGTTTGATGAGAAACCAAGAGACAAGTCAAAGACAACAATGCCAAGGTTTTTTCGTGAGGACTGGAAAGACGGGGAACCCACTCATTAAGACAGAGGACACTACAGCAATAGCAGGTTTGGTGGAAGGTGATGAAGAAATTCTAAGTTGAGAGATGATTATTATGATGATCAGGCATCCAAATTGAGACCTGCAGTCAGAAGTTGACTGAAACATGTATATCCAGGGACAGTTTTAAGTCAGAGATGAGGATTTGGCCTACAGACACGTGTTTCTCAACTTCAGGTATACACTGAAATCCTGTGGATTCCCAGGGGGACTTTTAAAGATCCTAATTCCCAGAGCCCATTTCTACTTAACTATATCAGAGGCTCTGGGGGTGGGACCCAGGCATCTATATTTTTAAAGCTCTCCTAGTGATTCCAACATGGAAGCAAGACTGAAAACTTCTGTTTTAAAATTAGATCTTATCATTTTTCTCCTCAGAACCTCTATGGACTTCCTATTTTACTCCAAGGAGAAGCCAATATTCTCATCACAGTTCTCAAGGGCTGTTCCACCTGCTGTTTCCCTTACCTCCATGACCTCACTCCTGCACCCTCCTCCTTGGTTTAGACACTTGGCTTCCTTCTTACTCAAAAATATCAGGCACATTCCTGACTCAGGGCCTTTGCACAGGCTATTTGTACATTCCTGACTCAGGCCTTTTGCACAGGCTGTACATTCCTGACTCAGGGCCTTTGCACAGGCTATTTGTACATTCCTGACTCAGGGCCTTTGCACAGGGTATTTGTACATTCCTGACTCAGGGCCTTTGCACAGGCTGTTTGCACATTCCTGACTCAGGGCCTTTGCACAGGCTGTTGGCACTGCCTGGAATACTCTTCCCCCAGATGCTCTCACGGCTCACTCACTCACCTTCTTTGATCTCTGCTTAGACTCCCATAGTTAACACTGCAACTTGTGCTCTCTATCTCTGCTCTGCTTTATTTTTCTCCAAATTTCTCTCTACTTGGCATGTGCTTGCATACTTTGGACTGTAGCCCGCCAAGCTTCTCTGTCCATGGGGTTTTCCAGGCAAGAATACTGGAGTGGGTTGCCATTTCCTTCTCAAAGGGATCTTCCTGACCCAGGGATCAAACCTGCATCTCCTATGTCTGCTGCATTGCAGACAGATTCAAAATACCACGTGTTTTATTTGTTTCCTTGCTTTTGTCTATATCCTTCTGCTAGAATATAAGTCCATTTTTGGAACTTTTGCTTGTTTTGTTCATCACTATGCTGGGGTTCTAAAATATTTGTTGAAAGGAAGAATAGCTTAATCCAGTATTCAGCCAAAAAGAACTACAGGAACTGATTTGGAAATGGGTATGTATTGAAAAAGAATGAAATAATGCCTTTTGCAGCAACTTGGATGGTCCTAGAGATTATAATACTAAGCAAAGTAAGTCAGGAAGAGAAAGACAAATATCATATGATATCACTTACATGTATAATCTAAAATATGACATAAATCAACACATCTCTGAAACAAAAGCAGACAGTGTTTTGTGGTTGCCAGGAGGTGGGGGCAGGGAAGGAAAGAATTGGGAGCTTGGAATTAGAAGAGGCAAACTCTTATGTGTAGAATGGATAAATAAGAAGTTCTTACTGTATAGCACATGGAACTATATTCAATATCCTGTGATAAACCATAATGGAAAAGAATATGAAAAAGCATATATATATATACATTATGTATATATAAGTGAGTCATTCTGCTATAAGTAGAAATTAACACAATAATAAAAATCAACTATACTTAAAAAAAATTTGTTTTCAAGAATTGAGCATGTGACTCCATTTGGGCCAATGAGATGTGAGGGAGGTGGACTGGGGTCTTCTAGAATAGGTACAAGAAGAGAGTGTGCGGATATGAAGGCTACAGTCGTCTTGCCATTGTCACCTTGTGCGTTAAGGGAATCTAGATGGAGATCAAAGCCATCGCACCAGTAGGTTGGAATTGAAGGTGGAAAGTTTCTAGGTTTGGAAAATCCCTACACTTACCATTTCCTTGTTTCAGCCAGTCTAAATTTTGGGGTTTCTTGTCTTTTTGTTTGCTTTTATTTTTACGATTACTAACTGTATGAGAAGTAGTTATGGAGTTCTTAAATTAAAAGTAATTACTAGAGCAGTGTAACTGAAAGGCAGAATGAGGAGAACTTCCCTGGTGGTCCAGTGGTAAAGAATTGCCTTGCAGTACGAGGGACTGGGTTTGAGTCCCTGGTTGGGGAACTAAGATCCCACACTCCCCCGAGTAACCAAACCAGTGCTCCATGACGACTGAGCCTGAGAGCCACAGTGAGAGTCTATGCGCTGCGATGGAGGGTCCCACATGGCGTGATGGAGACCCTGAATGCTGCAACTAAAGCGTGATGTGGTCAGATAAATAGATTAAAAAAAATTTTTTTAAAGACAGGATGAGGTGCCACTTCACACGTGTCAGAATGTCTGTCATCAAAAAGTCTGCAAAGAGCAAATACTGGAAGGATGTGAAAAAGAGGAAAAACTCAGACGCTGTTGGTGGGAAGGCAAGCTGGTGCAGCCACAATGTAAAACAATATGGAGGTTCCTCAAAGGGTTAAAAATAAAACTACCTTATGATCCAGCAATTCTGGGTACACATCAAAAAAACAGCTAATCTGAAAAGATTACACGCACCCCAGTGTTCATAGCAGCACTGTTCACAACAGCCAAGACGTGGAAGCAACCAAAATATCCACTGACGGATGAATGGATAAAGAGGGTGTGGGAAGGGGCTTCCCTGTTGGCGCAGTGGTTAAGAATCCACTTTCAGTGCCCGGGACATGGTCTGACCCCTGGCTGGGGAACTAAGATCCCACACGCTGAGGGGCAAGTAAGCCCACAGGCCTCCATTAGGGAGCCTGCACGCTGCACACGACAGAGCCCACCTGCTCTGGAGCCCGTGCTCCACCGCTAGAGAGAAGCCCACCCACTGCACTGCAGAGCCTTACCTAAGACCTGATGTAGTCACAAATTAACAAAAAAGATGTAGTGCCCATACACAATGGACCACTACTCAGTTATACGAAAGAATGAAATGATCCCATTTGCAGCAAATGGATGGACCTACAGAATATTAAGTTTAGTGAAATAACTCAGAGGAAGACAAACAGTATATGATGTCACTTTTATGTGGAATCTAAAACACAATACAAGTGAATGCATCAAACTCCAGACAATGAAACAAACTTGTGGCTACCAACCAAAGGGGAGAGGAAGCAGAGAGGGACAAACTTGGGCTACAGGTTTAACAGACACGAAATGAAAATAGTAAGTTAGAAATAAATTTCAAAAAATTAAAAAAATACAAATTAGTTTCTAAATGCAACCCAAAGTTTTCTCAAATTTTTCTAAAGGTTTCATTCCTGGACCCAAGACTGACTTTAGAACAGCAGGGCTGGAAGCCAAGAGGCCCAGGAGCGAGTGCCGGCTCTGTCATGAGCTAGCAAGTCTGTTTCCCATTCTGAGCCTCAGTCTCCCCATTGTCTAAGGCGAGAAGTGTAAGTGATCCTCATGGGCCCTCCCAGCTGGCCGAGTCCGTAGTTATCTGGGGTGATTGGATTTTGCTCCTTAGCCTCATCTTCCCAGCACTCACATGGTAGGCAACGAGGCTGTGATTGTCAATTTGCGCCCCCGCCCCAACCAAGGAAAAGAGGAGAAAGCGTTCCCTGATCTTCTCTGTGACACGTTGCTCTGCTAATTTCATCCACAACGTAACTATAACCCAGTGATAGTGATGGTGCAGAAACAGAGAAAAGAGTATGTCAGAGAGGCTGTCAACTCCCTTCAAAGCCTCAACTGAAGGGTCTGGGAGTTGAGAGTGCATGTACATTCCTGCATTTGACAAACACATTAAGAGGACACTGCGGGAGGGTACAGGCTGCGGCTGCGCGTGCCGTTAGTATCTGCCTGTGTCAGCACTTACACAAGCATGAGCTCACTCTGTTTTCACCATATCCCGATAGGGTCCCTACTGTTTTTGTCTGCTTTGTACTGAAGAAAACAAGGGCTCAGACAGGGTGAGAAATGCGCTCTGAGTCTCAAAGGACAAGAAAGTATCACTCAAGATTTGAACCCAAGTCGTCAGCTCCTGACTCCTGAGCTATGCTTTTAAGTTCTTCATAATTGCATTTGCCATGGGAGTCAGATCCCATGCACCCATTCACTGGACACAGGCATGTGTATTTTGGGGGCATCTACTCTGTGCCTAGGCTTGTCCTTGAAGCTGGGGGTTTAGCCAAGGATCAGACCCCATGGAGGGGCTCTGAGGTCTCATAGAGTCTAGCTAGTGAGATGGACTTGAGGAAAACCACAGCCTAATGGTGTGGTGCCAGGCATGGAGGCCTGTTTCTACTCGGGTCCAGAGCATTTGGCCCATTCATTCATTCTCACTCACTGACTCATTTGCTCACTCATTCATTCATTACCTCATCCATTCATTCACCCAGCTCCTATGCTCTGTGCTGTACAGGCCCCTTGCTAAGACCTAATACAATTTCCCCTCACTCTCCTGCACAGCATGCAGGATCTTAGTTTCTCAACCAGGAGTCGAACCTGTGCCCCCAGCAGCGGAAGCTCAGAGTCTTGACCACTGGACTGCTGGGGAATTCCCAGCCCTGGTACACTCTTGAATAGGACAAATCCAGTCATAATCTCATAGACTTGAGGGTCTACTAGGAGAGGCAGACAGTCAACACAGAAGAAGATGAGCTAGTTCTGATGAGGAAAACGCTATGAAGACAATAAAATCGGATGAGGAATTAGAGCGACTGAAGGGGGCGGTAAGGCTGGCCAGGGAAGGGTCCTGAGGACACGACTTTTACAATGCAGTCAGAGAAATGGGAAAGGGCCTGACAGAGGGTGATGAAGCCAAAGCCCACAGAGGTGCAGAGAAGAGAGTGGTGTAAGGGGTAACTGTTTGGGCCCAGAGGCAAGTGGCTCCCAGGAGGCCCCAGGGCATGGTCAGGCCCTAGACCCACAGAACCTGTATCTAGTACAGAAGGAAGGTTTCAGAGTTTTCTCCAGGAGACTCTCTTGGCAATATTCCAGAGAGCTGTGACTGTAGTCAAGGCCCTTCTTATCCCTGGCTGGGGCCAGGCCTACGTCACCAATCCTGGCTATCACGGGTCAAGGAGTGGGCCTTCCTCAGAGGACAGGGCTGCAGAGAGTGCGCCCTTAGCTGGGCCTCCACCTGCCTCAGATCGTGTATCCCCTCTCCCGGCTCCAGGGCTGTGGCAGGCCTCATCTACAAGCCAGGCGTGGCACTAGCAGTGCTGATGGGCACACTCTCCGCAGCCAGGCAGCAGACCAACTACAGGCTGGCTCTGTCATGAGAGGCAGGTTGGATGACAAGGAGTGGCCTGGGGTAGAGAGGGGCGGCAGTGTGCAGGCCTGTGGGANAATATATATTAAAACAAAATTTTTAAATGTATAAATATATAAGTAGCATGTCTAATTTTTGATTACAGAAGATAACTGCTTTGAATAAAGCTTAAATAAGTATTTACATTTTAAAAAGCAGATCAGTTTCTTAAAATGCAAAATAGTAGTTGTAGGAAGTGTACAGATTTGGCAAAAACACTAAACACACACGGTGTGCACTGCCAAGGTTAAATCTCTTGAGGTGAAGCAGACCTTGGTTAAGCCAGCCTATTCCGCGGAGGGAAACTGCAGTCCTGGTTTATCTGCTTCCCCAGCGCCTGCCCTCCTTGGTCCACAGAAGGGAAAGCATTCAAACCAGAGGCTGCCTGTGTGCACTGACCCCGGAGCTTTGAGGCCTCGGGAAAAGTTCAACCCGGTGCCTGGCTGGCGAGGCGGAGGCCGTCACCCCTGACGTCTGACTCCGTGGGGGCCAGCAGGGAAGCAGGGAGGGAGAGCCAGGGCCCTGGGTGGTCCTCCTGTGGTTACCTCTCCCGACTTAAGGAGCGGTGAGATGCTGAGACCCCGGAGGCTGCAAGGAGCAGATGAAGAGCAGGGCTTGCAGCTACCCCTGTGTTGGTAATATCCTGGAGTCAGTCTCTTCTCTCTCTCTCACACATACACGCAGCAATCACTGAGCACAGTCATCTCCATCTACACGCACACACAAACACACAACCTGTACAGTCACTGGGACACGTTTATAGGCAGACACACTATTTACTCAAACACAGAGATATAGGTACAGACACACACACCCCTCACAAATATCTGTGTACATGATACACACCAACATACCTTCATGTGTGCCCATATACACAGATTCATTTTATATACACACAGACATAATCATGCCCACAGTCACCTATATACATGTAGACATGGATACCACGTCAGAGGCAAGCAAATACAGACATATCTGCCCAGATACTCAAACACCGGCAGAGAAAGAAAGACACCATGTACACAAAGAAAGACATCTATATTCAAGGACACACAGTGCAATCTCACACTTATTTGCACATTCACAGACCCACTATGACACACACAAATCAATGCACATACAGGGAAACACACACACACACATACACGCAAGCAGAGGATGCAAATATCCACTCCCAGCTGAGGTACAGAATAGCCCACCTTTGGTCTGGGAATGTCACATCAGACATAACAGGATTTGCTGCCCACGTGTCCCCTCGGCTGCCCACTTCCCAGGTCACAGAGCATGCCCTGGAGCTGGGCCTGAGCCAGCTGTCTAGGGACAGGGAGGAAGGTACTCCACATACCCACAGGGAGCTCAGGGCTGAGGGACTCAGAGGGAGGCCTCCCCACTGTCCCAGAAGTACATGGGAGGGACAGAGATCACACCAGGCCATCACCCCACCCAAGTCTTTAGCACATGGTTTCTATTAGACACTCCATCTGCTGCAATAGCATGAAGCCATCTAACCCACTGGCACTCAGTCACAGGACAGGGGGAAAGAGGCTGAACCAGAGACCATCTAGAGGGGTGCAGTCAAGCAAACCAGAGGTCAGATGCTTCTTCTGTCACCCCCAAGCTGTGGGCCTTGAGTAGGTCACTTTAGCTCTCTGAGCCTTAGTTTCCTCATCTGTAAAATGAGCTCAATGATAATCCTAGCTCAAAGAACGCTGTGAGAATTAAATTAGATGGTGCATATAGGCTGGTGGCTTAGCTGGTAAAAAATCTGCCTGCAGTGCAGGAGACCTGAGTTTGATCCCTGGGTCTGGAAGATTCTCTGGAGAAGGGAATGACAACCCACTCCAGTATTCTCACCTGGAGAATCCCACGGACAGAGGAGCCTGGCAGGCTATAGTCCATGGGGTCACAAAGAGTCGGACACGACTGAGAGACTGACAGTTATTGAACACCCAGTACAGCTCTCATCACACAGTAGGTGCACTGTAAACCAGGTGTTCTTGGCCTTGTTACTATTGATATTTGGGGCAGATAATTCTTTGCTGTGTATGTGTGGTTGGGGGCTGTTCAGCACAGTGTAGNCACACACAAACACACAACCTGTACAGTCACTGGGACACGTTTATAGGCAGACACACTATTTACTCAAACACAGAGATATAGGTACAGACACACACACCCCTCACAAATATCTGTGTACATGATACACACCAACATACCTTCATGTGTGCCCATATACACAGATTCATTTTATATACACACAGACATAATCATGCCCACAGTCACCTATATACATGTAGACATGGATACCACGTCAGAGGCAAGCAAATACAGACATATCTGCCCAGATACTCAAACACCGGCAGAGAAAGAAAGACACCATGTACACAAAGAAAGACATCTATATTCAAGGACACACAGTGCAATCTCACACTTATTTGCACATTCACAGACCCACTATGACACACACAAATCAATGCACATACAGGGAAACACACACACACACATACACGCAAGCAGAGGATGCAAATATCCACTCCCAGCTGAGGTACAGAATAGCCCACCTTTGGTCTGGGAATGTCACATCAGACATAACAGGATTTGCTGCCCACGTGTCCCCTCGGCTGCCCACTTCCCAGGTCACAGAGCATGCCCTGGAGCTGGGCCTGAGCCAGCTGTCTAGGGACAGGGAGGAAGGTACTCCACATACCCACAGGGAGCTCAGGGCTGAGGGACTCAGAGGGAGGCCTCCCCACTGTCCCAGAAGTACATGGGAGGGACAGAGATCACACCAGGCCATCACCCCACCCAAGTCTTTAGCACATGGTTTCTATTAGACACTCCATCTGCTGCAATAGCATGAAGCCATCTAACCCACTGGCACTCAGTCACAGGACAGGGGGAAAGAGGCTGAACCAGAGACCATCTAGAGGGGTGCAGTCAAGCAAACCAGAGGTCAGATGCTTCTTCTGTCACCCCCAAGCTGTGGGCCTTGAGTAGGTCACTTTAGCTCTCTGAGCCTTAGTTTCCTCATCTGTAAAATGAGCTCAATGATAATCCTAGCTCAAAGAACGCTGTGAGAATTAAATTAGATGGTGCATATAGGCTGGTGGCTTAGCTGGTAAAAAATCTGCCTGCAATGCAGGAGACCTGAGTTTGATCCCTGGGTCTGGAAGATTCTCTGGAGAAGGGAATGACAACCCACTCCAGTATTCTCACCTGGAGAATCCCACGGACAGAGGAGCCTGGCAGGCTATAGTCCATGGGGTCACAAAGAGTCGGACACGACTGAGAGACTGACAGTTATTGAACACCCAGTACAGCTCTCATCACACAGTAGGTGCACTGTAAACCAGGTGTTCTTGGCCTTGTTACTATTGATATTTGGGGCAGATAATTCTTTGCTGTGTATGTGTGGTTGGGGGCTGTTCAGCACAGTGTAGGATGTACAGCAGCATCCCTGGCCTTACTCACTAGATGCCAATAGCACCCCCTCTTCCAAGTTGTGACAACAAAAAAAAGTCTCCATACACTGCCAAATGTCCCCTGGGGGGTACAAAATCTCCCTCTCTTGCAAATCACTGCTGTACATGTTGACTATTATTATTAATGTTGTTGCTATGATTATCATCATTAGGATGACGTTAGCTATAATACAGTCAGTACAGAAAGGGGACCCAGGACTTACCTGGTAGTGCGGTGGATAAGAATCCACCTGCCAGTGCATGGGACACAGGTTCAATCCCTGCTCCGGGAAGATTCCACATGCTGCAGAGCACCTAAACCCTTGGGCCACAACTGTTGAGCCCGAGGGCTGCAACTACTGAAGCCCGTGGACCTAGAACACATGCTCCGTAACAAGAGACGCCGCCACAACAAGAAGCCCACACACCGCAACCAAGAGTTGCTCACCGCAACTAGAGAAAGCCTGTGCACAGCAACAGAGACCCAGGGCAACCAAAAATAAATAAATAAATAAGAGAGGGGACCCAGAGCAGAGTGAGAACATGCTTTTGTTCCAACAGCCACTTACCTCCTCTCTCTCCTCCTCACCCCACATCCCCACCCTTTCTGTGCGGTTGGCTCCTGAAGCCACTTTACCTGACCAGACCCAGCCTAGCTGAGCAGCTGAAGGGGAAGTGGTCACAGCACCTGCAGGGGAGTGAGGAGTGGGGTTAGGATCACTTTCCTCAAATAAGCTGGCTGGCCAGGAGCAACTACACACCTGGAAACCAATTTTCCAGGGAAGATGTTCGGGATGCACCCAGCTTCTGGGTGACCTTTGGTGGGGTGGGGCGTGGGGGTCCAGGACCATGGAAGCCAGAAGCCAAGACAGTCACCTGAGAAAGCAAAGGAGCAGGACAAATGACCCCTTGGAAGGGAACCTTATCATATCTATTAAACACGAAATATTCATATCTTTTGACCACATAATCCTTTACATGGGAATCTATCCAACATAACAAACACCAGCTTAAAAGACTTATAAGTAGCACATGTTTATTGTAGTGCTGTTTGTAGTGGCAAAGACTGGAAACATTTTCATGACTATCAACTGGTTGAGTAAATTACAGGTCACTCAAACAATGGAATACTAATGCGATTTTAAAAAGAAATTAGCTGTATAGCCAGCAATCAGGGTTGACATCTAGGATATAGTTAAATAAGAAAAATAAGATACAGAATAGTATCAATTACAAGATCCCACTGTTTGGCAAGAAGCAACTTATTTTTATAAGCCTCATTTTGTACATGTTTGAGCATGAGGACTACTAACATTGGCTGCTGGGCAAGAAGCATGGAATAAAATGAATATTCCAGAGACTACTTTTTGTATATGTGTGTATGTATAGCTTATTCAATCATTGAGTGTTTTCACACACAGTAATGAAAGAAGTCTACTCTGCTCATTTCTTCATAAGAATTTAGTACGGAATGTTGTTAAATGAAAAGAACTCATTATTGAACCAGTCTCCAAAGCTGAGGACTCTTTTTTTTTTTTTTTTTAAAGTGAAATTTATTTTTATTTATTTAAAGTACATTGAGCAACTCACTCATTCACTGATTCATTCAACAAATACTTCCTAAGCGAGCATTGCCCTGGGCGTGTGCGCACAACAGGAAATTAGATGCATCCTTGTCTCCTGGAGCTCATACCTGGGGGAGAAGCAGACAGCAAACAGATGAACACCTGCGCATAAAGCATTGCGCAGTCATGTTTGCAAGAAAAATAGAGCAGGGCAGGGAACAGAGTGATGGACAGAAGGTCCCTGGGCACAGGCCCAAAAAGGACTGAGGGGGCACAGAGCAAAGTGGAGATCTTGGCAAGAGTGTTCCTGCAGAGGATCCATGAGGGCAAAGCCCTGATCAACATGCTTGGTGAGTCAAACACAGAAGGAGGTCAGTGCGGATGGTGCTACATGGGCACAGAAAGGACTTGGAATTTCCATGCACATGAGCTGGGCACCTCTGGAAAGTTTAGCGCAGAGGAATGCAGTGGATTTATTTCCCCCTGACCAGACTGGATGAGGAGTCCTCCTCCTCTAGAAAAGCAGGCTCCAGTGTTTCTGACCTTCTTCAAGATTGCCATCAGCCCAGGCCCTACATTGGAGGGTCTGAGAAGAGATACAGCCGCAGTACTGGTGGGCTCAGGCAGGATCTGCAGGGCTGCACGACGCCCTGATCATTCTGACAAACTAGACCGCAACGAGATGCCAATGGATGAGAAGCAATGGGCATTCCCATCCATCGCTGCTGGGAGAATTCTTGCAAAATGATCCCTTTGGAAGCAGTCTGGCATTACCCAGTTCAGCTGGACACACACATACCCAGAGACCCACAGTTGTACTCCTAGCTATGGACCTTCCAGGGAAGCTTGCAAGTGCATTTAGGATACATGCACACTCATTCGCTCAGCAATACTATTCACGATCGTGATGACGGGACCAGCCCAAGAGCCCCCAGAAAGTAGAACATGCGAGGAAACTAGGTGGCATTCCTCCAGAGGAGCGCAGCACAGCAGTGAAGACGGACCACCCACCGCGCTTGGGCTCGCGTCCATGGAGCTCTCCAGACCGGGGAGCTGGAGTGGGGAGCCGTTCCCTCCACCAGGGGATCTTCCCAGCCCAGGGATTGAACCTAGGTCTCCCGCATTGCAAGTGGATTCTTTACCATCTGAGCCACCAGGGAAGCCCCAGCATACTGGAGTGGGTAGCCTTTCGCTTCTCCAGAGGATCTTCCCAACCCGGAAACTAATGCTTGGGCTTGGGGCTTGGGCTCAGGGGCTTAGGTCTGGGCTCCCAAACCCTCATGTGAGTGAAAAAAGCAAGTCACAGACACATACAGTATGATTCCATTTACCCAAAATCCCCACACAGCCAAAACTAGCTATCCATTGTTTGAAAGTGAAAGTGAAGTCGGTCCGTCGTGTCCAACTCTTTGCAGCCCCATGAACTGTAGCCTACCAGGCTCCTCCGTCCATGGGATTTTCCAGGAAAGAATACTGGAGTGGGTTGCTATTTCCTTCTCCAGGGGAACTTCCCAACCCAGGGATCGAACCTGGGTCTCCCACATTGTAGGCAGATGCTTTACCGTCTGAACCACCATAACTAAATCATAAAAATATAAAGAAAAGCAAGGGAGGAATTAATACCATATTCAAAATAAGGAGATGGAGACGTTGTAGTTTTCTTTAAAAAGTGAAAATAGTTAATACTTCACTGTACACATCACTTAAAAAGAAGCCAAGATTTATGAATGTCTCTTGACTTACTTTGTTGTTAAAGTAGAAGAGGCAGGTGAAATTATCACTAGACTAAATCTCTCTCTCCTCCCTTTCCAGTGGGACTGTAAGTTTCCAGCAAAAGAGTGCTCCACACCTTTTAGCTGTATTGTTTAAACGTTGAAAGAAGCTACACAATCATACTCATTTCAGAAGTCAGCAGAGTGGGGCACAGAGAGGCACAGTCACTGACCCGTGGTTTCCCGGGATTCAAATCCAGGTCAGTGTGACTCCAAAGTCAGAAAGAACTCGAAGCGTGGGAAGAACTGAAACCAGGCCTCGGTGGCTGGAGTGTGGTTCGTCAGGGCCAAATGATGAAGGGATTTGCAGGTTGTACAGAGAAGCCTGGGTTTTATTAATGGTGCCCTGGGGGCTTCAGGGCAGAAGAGGGACAAGGCCAGATTTGCATTTCATAAAAATTTCTGCAGCCACTGGATCAAGAGTAGATTGGAAAGGGGTGACTGTGAATACTGACAGGGAGGCTGTGGAGTCACAGGTGGATGGAGGGGAGCTTAACAGATTCTTGAGACCTTTCAGGGAGGGTCTCAGAATCTGGCAAAGGATTGAATATGGGGCTTGAGGGGAAAGAAGGGGTCAAGGATCATCCAGGTTTTGATTTCAACAATGGAGTGGAAAGTGGTGACATTTGAAACAACGGAAGAAAGCAATGTGGGGGGAATCCCTTTCATTAAATAGAACTTCCGGTTTGTGTCTTGGTCTCCACACTGGAGCCCAGGGACAAGCACGAGCTGCCTGAAGAGTCACTCCCGACCCCAGCAGAGGCCATGCTCTTGACCTGCCCACACACTCCAAGTCTCTTTCTCTGCAGGTCAGTGCTTTCCTTCCAGCTGTCTCTGCCCTAGGTACAAACTGATGCCCCCAACTCCAGTGAGCCCAGGCCTGGCCTGAAACCTTACGGGAGCCCAGGTTGAGCCGCCAAGCTGAGACACCCCTACCCTCACCCCCATGCATTTGGTGTTGGTCATTCCTCTAGTCTCCTTCTGCTGCTGCTAAGTAGCGTCAGTCATGTCTGACTCTGTGCAACCCCACAGACAGCAGCCCAATAGGCTCCTCTGTTCCTGGGATTCTCCAGGCAAGAATACTGGAGTGGGTTGCCATTTCCCTCTCCAATGCATGAAAGTGAAAAGTGAAAGTGAAGTCACTCAGTTGTGTCCAACTCTTAGCAACCCCATGGACTGCAGCCTTCCAGGCTCCTCTGTCCATGGGATTCTCCAGGCAAGAGTACTGGAGTGGGCTGCCAGTGCCTTCTCCCTTTTAGTCGCAAAAAACCTATTAAATGAAAAAGAAAGTCTAAATCTTTAGTTTCTGTGTATTTTTGAAATGGCCATTTAAAAACTACAAACTATAGCTCTCCTGTCTTCTGTTTCTGACTCATTGTACTTATATTTTCTTTTTTCTGACCACAAAAAATCTAGATGTCCCAAAGAAGTGAATACGGAAGAAATAAATTAATATCATAATGGAATTTTAAAGTTGTAGGAGACTTTGGAAGTGGTCTAAACCAGAGAATTTCTTTGAAAATGGTTTTACTGTAGTCCATGGTATGTATGCCGTGTCATAAGTCATTTCAGTCACATCCAACTCTTTGCGACCCTATGGACTATAGCCCACCAGGCTCGCTGCCCTTGGCACTCTCCAGGCAAGAATGCTGGGAGTGAGTCACCATTTCCTCCTCCAGACAGCCATCCTGACCCAGGGATTGAACCCATGTCTCCTGTGTCTCCTTCACTGCAGACTGATTCTTGACTACTGAGCCATCATGGAAGCCCATGATCCGGGGAGGAAGGACAAAGGTCCTGAAGCCCATCAGTTTCCATTTTCTAATGAAAAGAGATCAGTGCTGGCAAATGCATCCATAGCAACTGAAGCAGAACCAGAATTCTAGTCATCCTCAAACCAGCTAGTAAAAAGGATAATCTACAGAACGAACGGCTCACCTATGAGACCTGAAGACAGGTGTTGCCTTCTGGGGACCCACGGGAGTCAATGGTGCAGCTCCAGTCAAAGTCCAAAGCGCCCAGTGAGCTAATGATGCAAGTTCAGTCGGAAAGCCAGCAGAGCAGAGACTCAGGGAGAGCCAGTGTCTCAGTTTGACTCTGAAGGCAGGAAAGTCTCCAGCCTTTTCCAAAGTCGGAAAGAATCCTCAAAAATCTGTACTGGCCCATGCGCTACCAAAATCATCCTTGGGGTCGCCTAGAAGTTGGGTAGCAGAATGAAAAGCAACTGAGCATCTTTCCTTTTCCCCCGAGTATCGCCTGAATTATAATTTGCTTTTCCTGGAGATGGTAGAATAGAGTGTTTAAGCCAATGGCATTTGGAGTCACACAGTCTGGGGCTGGAAACCAGCTCTAGCAGCATTAACAACTGTGTGATCTTGGGTAGCACCATGCCTGGCACATAGTAGGGCCTTACATAATGGAAAGTGGTAGTGATTTAAGGAAGATGAGAACAAACAGAAGAGAATTTGGGCAGGTGGATCCCTTACAGACCTTCCTGCCACTATACAGATTGGTAAACTGAGGTCTGGAGAGGTTGAAGGGCCTGCTCTAGCAATCTCATTAGACGGAGAATTGGGGAGTAAACGCCACACCCTGACCCTCAGGCCAGTCCTCTCTCTAGACCTCCTCTGGGAGAGCCAGGGACACTAGAGGAGGCGGCAGAACCTATAAAGCGTGTTTTCAGTTGACTGCAAGCTTGGCCTAGAGCAGAGGGGCACACAGGAGTCCCAAGGGTAGGGCGGGTTTGCCGGCCTCTACAGTTTAGGCAGCACAATGATTAGAAAAATATCTGACCTACTTGCTACAATTTGTAAATCAGGAAGTTTCATATGAGAGGAACACGGAAACTCACATTACCTTATGTAAAATAGAGAGCCAATGGGGATTTGCTGTATGACTCAGGGAACTCAAACCTGTAACAATCTGTAACAATCTAGAGGGGTGGAATGGGGAGGGAGGTTCCAGAGAGAGGGGTCATACCTATACCTATGGCTGATTCATGTTGATGTTTGGCAAAAACCAACACAATTCTATAAAGCAATTATCCTTCAATTAAAAACAAATAAATTTTAAAATTTTTTTAAAGGGGAAAAAAATGCAAGTTTCTGAATTTAAAAAAAAAAAAAGAGAAGCCCTGGCCCCCTGGACCTGTGTTTATTCAGACAGTAATTCTTCGGGGCTGACCTGGGCTGCTGCCTCTGGCTGGCCCCATGGTCTGTTTGCCGCAGTCTCCACCCTTCTCTATTGTCTCCTGGTTAATATATAGCCTGCTATTGCCTGCAGTGCACCTTCATGCCTGACCTCCTGTGTTTTGAACACATAGCCTGCTTCCCTCATGTATGTGACCTGCCCTGTCCTGTGGTCAGGCATTTAGTATTCTGGCCCTAGTGTTTCCTTTGAAAACAAATGTTTTAGGAGACAGAGCTATAAAACATGTTCTCATCCACCTGTACCATATTACCTTCTATTTTCTTGAGTCATTTCTCCCAAACTCGCGGGAAATGAAACCTTCCTCCTCACATGCATTTGGAAACAGAAAATTCTGCCTCTGGTCATAGTTCAGCCCTTTCTCTAGATTTCCCACTCTGCCTTTCAGTTTGGATCTTACTAGGGGTTACAATCCTCACTTCTCCACAGTCTTTCCTTCCCCCAACCCTCTTCCCTTTGCCTGCTCACTAGGTGCCTCTCCTCCCCTCCTCCCTGTGTTCTGTCCCCTGCAGCTCAGAGGGGGCCTGCCCTTCCTTTCTCCATCTGGCAGGCATGAGAATCCAAAGGCAGACAGCACTGCCAAGTAAGTGCACTGTGTACCCAGGAGGTGGGGCAGGGGTGGGGTCAGATGTCTTGAATTTCTTAGAGCAGGAAAAACAATCATCAACTTCCCACCCTCATGTGTTGCCCTGGACAGTGGAATAAGCAGTCTTTAGCTACCTTCCCTCCACTTTTAGAGAATAAATGAATAAATGAAATGTCTTATCTATCTGGAGCTTCTATTTAGACCTACACCACTTTCAAATTTGCTGTGGCCTCTGAACCAGCTTCCCTGCCTCCACCTCTTCCCCTCCTACCATGCCTCAAATGGAACCAGGTCTCCCTCCTGCTTAAATCCCAACAAGAGCTCTCCATCACCTCCAGAATAAAGTCTAAGGTCTTGGCCAACTGGGTGCGGCCACCAAGCTTTGCAGCTTTGTCTCTCGCCTTCCCATGAGTAGTGGGCACTCAGGCTAGGAAGCCACCAGCTCTCACCTGTTCTTCTGCTTTGTCTGTGGTTCTTCTTCTACTAGGACAGCCTCCGGTCAGTCCTCTAGGGATCAGCCTAACCTCTACCTCCGCCCTGACTCTTTGACTCAGTGGTCAGATTGTCTTCCTTCTTCTCTGTGCTGACACCTCTCTGGCTGTGACCTGCTCAGTTGTGTGACCTTTGCAGATCTGAGGCTCTCAGAAAAGGACCTTCAGGATTGTCTGTGACCTCAGACCCTGGCACAGAGCCTGGCAGGAGGAATGGCTAATAACGACCTGA
>SJYW01035717.1:280309-303150 GCA_006410735.1 Raphicerus campestris | reverse complement strand
TCGCTGCCCTTGGCACTCTCCAGGCAAGAATGCTGGGAGTGAGTCACCATTTCCTCCTCCAGACAGCCATCCTGACCCAGGGATTGAACCCATGTCTCCTGTGTCTCCTTCACTGCAGACTGATTCTTGACTACTGAGCCATCATGGAAGCCCATGATCCGGGGAGGAAGGACAAAGGTCCTGAAGCCCATCAGTTTCCATTTTCTAATGAAAAGAGATCAGTGCTGGCAAATGCATCCATAGCAACTGAAGCAGAACCAGAATTCTAGTCATCCTCAAACCAGCTAGTAAAAAGGATAATCTACAGAACGAACGGCTCACCTATGAGACCTGAAGACAGGTGTTGCCTTCTGGGGACCCACGGGAGTCAATGGTGCAGCTCCAGTCAAAGTCCAAAGCGCCCAGTGAGCTAATGATGCAAGTTCAGTCGGAAAGCCAGCAGAGCAGAGACTCAGGGAGAGCCAGTGTCTCAGTTTGACTCTGAAGGCAGGAAAGTCTCCAGCCTTTTCCAAAGTCGGAAAGAATCCTCAAAAATCTGTACTGGCCCATGCGCTACCAAAATCATCCTTGGGGTCGCCTAGAAGTTGGGTAGCAGAATGAAAAGCAACTGAGCATCTTTCCTTTTCCCCCGAGTATCGCCTGAATTATAATTTGCTTTTCCTGGAGATGGTAGAATAGAGTGTTTAAGCCAATGGCATTTGGAGTCACACAGTCTGGGGCTGGAAACCAGCTCTAGCAGCAATAACAACTGTGTGATCTTGGGTAGCACCATGCCTGGCACATAGTAGGGCCTTACATAATGGAAAGTGGTAGTGATTTAAGGAAGATGAGAACAAACAGAAGAGAATTTGGGCAGGTGGATCCCTTACAGACCTTCCTGCCACTATACAGATTGGTAAACTGAGGTCTGGAGAGGTTGAAGGGCCTGCTCTAGCAATCTCATTAGACGGAGAATTGGGGAGTAAACGCCACACCCTGACCCTCAGGCCAGTCCTCTCTCTAGACCTCCTCTGGGAGAGCCAGGGACACTAGAGGAGGCGGCAGAACCTATAAAGCGTGTTTTCAGTTGACTGCAAGCTTGGCCTAGAGCAGAGGGGCACACAGGAGTCCCAAGGGTAGGGCGGGTTTGCCGGCCTCTACAGTTTAGGCAGCACAATGATTAGAAAAATATCTGACCTACTTGCTACAATTTGTAAATCAGGAAGTTTCATATGAGAGGAACACGGAAACTCACATTACCTTATGTAAAATAGAGAGCCAATGGGGATTTGCTGTATGACTCAGGGAACTCAAACCTGTAACAATCTGTAACAATCTAGAGGGGTGGAATGGGGAGGGAGGTTCCAGAGAGAGGGGTCATACCTATACCTATGGCTGATTCATGTTGATGTTTGGCAAAAACCAACACAATTCTATAAAGCAATTATCCTTCAATTAAAAACAAATAAATTTTAAAATTTTTTTAAAGGGGAAAAAAATGCAAGTTTCTGAATTTAAAAAAAAAAAAAGAGAAGCCCTGGCCCCCTGGACCTGTGTTTATTCAGACAGTAATTCTTCGGGGCTGACCTGGGCTGCTGCCTCTGGCTGGCCCCATGGTCTGTTTGCCGCAGTCTCCACCCTTCTCTATTGTCTCCTGGTTAATATATAGCCTGCTATTGCCTGCAGTGCACCTTCATGCCTGACCTCCTGTGTTTTGAACACATAGCCTGCTTCCCTCATGTATGTGACCTGCCCTGTCCTGTGGTCAGGCATTTAGTATTCTGGCCCTAGTGTTTCCTTTGAAAACAAATGTTTTAGGAGACAGAGCTATAAAACATGTTCTCATCCACCTGTACCATATTACCTTCTATTTTCTTGAGTCATTTCTCCCAAACTCGCGGGAAATGAAACCTTCCTCCTCACATGCATTTGGAAACAGAAAATTCTGCCTCTGGTCATAGTTCAGCCCTTTCTCTAGATTTCCCACTCTGCCTTTCAGTTTGGATCTTACTAGGGGTTACAATCCTCACTTCTCCACAGTCTTTCCTTCCCCCAACCCTCTTCCCTTTGCCTGCTCACTAGGTGCCTCTCCTCCCCTCCTCCCTGTGTTCTGTCCCCTGCAGCTCAGAGGGGGCCTGCCCTTCCTTTCTGCATCTGGCAGGCAAGAGAATCCAAAAGCAGACAGCACTGCCAAGTAAGTGCACTGTGTACCCAGGAGGTGGGGCAGGGGTGGGGTCAGATGTCTTGAATTTCTTAGAGCAGGAAAAACAATCATCAACTTCCCACCCTCATGTGTTGCCCTGGACGGTGGAATAAGCAGTCTTTACCTACCTTCCCTCCACTTTTAGAGAATAAATGAATAAATGAAATGTCTTATCTATCTGGAGCTTCTATTTAGACCTACACCACTTTCAAATTTGCTGTGGCCTCTGAACCAGCTTCCCTGCCTCCACCTCTTCCCCTCCTACCATGCCTCAAATGGAACCAGGTCTCCCTCCTGCTTAAATCCCAACAAGAGCTCTCCATCACCTCCAGAATAAAGTCTAAGGTCTTGGCCAACTGGGTGCAGCCACCAAGCTTTGCACCTTTGTCTCTCGCCTTCCCATGAGTAGTGGGCACTCAGGCTAGGAAGCCACCAGCTCTCACCTGTTCTTCTGCTTTGCCTGTGGTTCTTCTTCTACTAGGACAGCCTCCGGTCAGTCCTTTAGGGATCAGCCTAACCTCTACCTCCGCCCTGACTCTTTGACTCAGTGGTCAGATTGTCTTCCTTCTTCTCTGTGCTGACACCTCTCTGGCTGTGACCTGCTCAGTTGTGTGACCTTTGCAGATCTGAGGCTCTCAGAAAAGGACCTTCAGGATTGTCTGTGACCTCAGACCCTGGCACAGAGCCTGGCAGGAGGAATGGCTAATAACGACCTGAAGAACTGAAACGGTGCAGTACTGGATTTCAGCCAAGACACAGAAGGGTGTTTGAAACTGGAAGAGGTTGTCCTTGGGTTTTTTGAGAATGTCTCCTGTTTAATACAAACAAAATTTCTATCCTTCAAGGAGATGATCATGGGCTTCCTTTCCATTTGCCAGTCATAAGGCCCTTCCTCTTCCTCCTCCCACAGAAATACATCCTTGCATCAAAGACATTGGACCACAAAGGGCCTGGAGTTATGACTGACCACTTTATGGCTCTAAATCTTATTACTCCAAATGGACCGTAAGCTCCTGAAGGGTAGATTTGTGATATTCATCCATTCATCATCCATCCTTCTATTCATCCATCCATCCATTTATCCATCCATCTGTCCATCTGACCATGCATCCAAGTAGCATGAATCATCCATCTATCAGTCCTTTCATCCATCTGATCACTCATCTACCCATCTATTCATCCAACTATCCATCCATTCATTCATCCAACCACAAGTTCTGCAACAGAGTGACTGCCCCAGGTGTGGGGGACAGAAAAAGCCTGGTGTGGCAGGAGCAGCAACAAGAACATGGGGAGGTGCAGGTGAGCGGGTGCTTCAGAGCTGGGAGGCTGCATCCAGGAGCCCTCTGTCTGGGCATCAGCAACACCAAGACATCGGCCTGTGTTTAGGCAGCACTACAACACCGAGCTGGCATCCCAAATGCTTCATTGTTCATTCATGTATACAAACATGCTCAATAATAGAGATGTATTTTTCCTGTGATGTCACTTTCTCTTACATAATGTGAAGTGTCTATTTATATACACCACATATGTCTATATATAAATAAACAGACACACAGCACATATGTACAGGCACACGTGCACATTGCTTCTTTCTCCCTGATGCTCAGTCTACATAAAATAATTCACTGAAATGCAGACACTGTCATCATCATCTTCGTAATTATGTAAGTACCACATCTTATAATCTGTCACTAAGCCGTGTCTAACTCTTTTGTGACCCCATGGACTGTAGCCCGCCAGATTCCTCTGTCCATGGGATTTCCCAGGCAAGAATACCTGAATGGGTTGCCATTTCCTATTCCAGGGGATCTTTTAGACTCAGGGATTGAACTTATGTCTCCTGCTTGACAGGCAGATTCTTTACCACTGAGCCATCAGGGAAGCTATCACATCTTATACGTCTACATATTATATATGTGTATATATATGATATTTATATAACTCTTTAGTGAATACTACTTTACCAGGAAAATCGAATGCATCCTCACAACAGTCCCACTGGATAGGATAGGTTTGGTTTCCCCATCTCACAGATGTGGAGCCTGAGGCTCAGAGTGATAAAGTTACTTGCTCAGTGTCACACAGACAGCATGGGGTGCTGGGGTGGGGGAAGCAGTCCTGGAGCCCAGGTCTGCATGATTCCACCTCCCTGCTGCCTCCGTCCTAGAATTTCCAGGTCCAAAGTGACCTGAGAGAGTGGTCAGACGGCTGGCTGAGTCAGGAGCTGCCTGTGGCTGCCGAAGAGCTCGCCTCTATTTAAAGAAAGCACCATTCAGGAAACGGGGACCACGGCCACGGCTGCACGGACCAGCTGGGCTCCGGGGGCTCGTTGGAGCTGCCCAGCCATTAAGAGCCCCTGCACAATAGATGCACTGACCCAGCAGTCAGAGATGACCCCCAGAGGTCACTAGCCCCTGGTCGAGGAGAAGGAGCACAGACCCGTGATGACTTTTCCTGTGGACCACACAGGGAGGGGACTGGGCCGCCTGGGAATCTGTCCAGGCCTTCAGGGTCAGACTGAGAATCGTATGCACTAGCTTGGGTTATGTGTCTGACATCCATTAGGTACTTTCACACGCATTCTCTTAGTTACCCTTCAAGAAAGGTACTATTAATATNTTCCCAGGCAAGAATACCTGAATGGGTTGCCATTTCCTATTCCAGGGGATCTTTTAGACTCAGGGATTGAACTTATGTCTCCTGCTTGACAGGCAGATTCTTTACCACTGAGCCATCAGGGAAGCTATCACATCTTATACGTCTACATATTATATATGTGTATATATATGATATTTATATAACTCTTTAGTGAATACTACTTTACCAGGAAAATCGAATGCATCCTCACAACAGTCCCACTGGATAGGATAGGTTTGGTTTCCCCATCTCACAGATGTGGAGCCTGAGGCTCAGAGTGATAAAGTTACTTGCTCAGTGTCACACAGACAGCATGGGGTGCTGGGGTGGGGGAAGCAGTCCTGGAGCCCAGGTCTGCATGATTCCACCTCCCTGCTGCCTCCGTCCTAGAATTTCCAGGTCCAAAGTGACCTGAGAGAGTGGTCAGACGGCTGGCTGAGTCAGGAGCTGCCTGTGGCTGCCGAAGAGTTCGCCTCTATTTAAAGAAAGCACCATTCAGGAAACGGGGACCACGGCCACGGCTGCACGGACCAGCTGGGCTCCGGGGGCTCGTTGGAGCTGCCCAGCCATTAAGAGCCCCTGCACAATAGATGCACTGACCCAGCAGTCAGAGATGACCCCCAGAGGTCACTAGCCCCTGGTCGAGGAGAAGGAGCACAGACCCGTGATGACTTTTCCTGTGGACCACACAGGGAGGGGACTGGGCCGCCTGGGAATCTGTCCAGGCCTTCAGGGTCAGACTGAGAATCGTATGCACTAGCTTGGGTTATGTGTCTGACATCCATTAGGTACTTTCACACGCATTCTCTTAGTTACCCTTCAAGAAAGGTACTATTAATATTCCCATTTACAGAGAAAGAAAGTGTGGCACAGAGAAGGCAAGTGTCTGACCCAGGCTTTCACAGCTACTAAGCAGTAGAATTCTATTGTGTAACATCCATCCATCCATCCATTCATTCACTCATTCGATAAATGTTTATGACATGTCTCATAAACATGTACCAGACACTGTTCGAGGTACATTCATGGGTAAACAAAACTGACAAAATCCCCACCTTCATGGAGCTGGCATTCGAGTGCCACAGTGCCAGAGCCTGTTCAGTAACTACAGAAACAAAGAAAAGGGTGTTGTTGTCCAATGGAGGAGATATATCGATGGAAAATTTAACAGCACTGTGGAAAGTTCAGTATGTTTTGATAGGGATTCTCAAAGGGACTGAGAGAACGAAGGGTGGACATCAGGGAAGGCTTCCTGGAGGAGGTGTTACCTAAATTGAGCTCTGCAGAGAATGAAGCTCGAACCTGATCTCTTTTGGCTGCCGCACCCTTAAAGACCTTGACAAAGCTTGAGACCTGACTTGTTCTTTCAAGTACAGCTTGAGCAAGAGCCCAGAGTCAGCAGGCAGGTCTTGGGTTCAGGGAACTCTAGTTCTGGTTACAAAGGTCAGGGTTCAACCCAGCTAAAGAGGCCAGTAGGCTCTCAGATGGCCTCGGGCTTTCAGGAAGCACTGGTGAGTTTTAAGCAGGAAAGTGGCCCAATGCCACTGAGGGTTTCAAAGATCCCTCTGAGGCTGAGTAGAGGCTGAAGTGGAGGTGGTGAGGATGGTGGCTGGATGAACTGCGGGCTCATCCAGGCAATGGCCGTGGAACTGAAAATTGTTTTGTAATTTATCTTTTTAGAGGCAAAACTATCCTTGCTCATTAAAATACAAGGAAGGAAGGAAGGAAGGGAGAGATTAGGGAGGGAAGGAAGGAGGAAAGAAAGAGGGAAGGAGGAAGGCAAGAAAGAAGGAAAGAAGATAGAAGGAGGGGAGAAACATAACTAATAGCAAAGTCAAGCCAGCATTCTCTTTTGAAACATTTTAACGTTTTATTATGAACTATTTCACAGGGATAACTGAATGCAGTTTATACTAAATCATAAAGCATGATGATGAAACAAATACCCATAACCCCTCCATTCAATGTAGGCACTAGAACTTGCCGAGGCCATTCCTAGCTGAGGGGGATCCACCTTGATGCCCTCCCCACCCCCATCCCCACACATCTAAACGCACTGTGAGTTGCCCGCACCCTGCGCTTCATCTGGTCTCTTCCCCTTGCTTCACTTTTTGTGTTTACTAATACAGTGTGTGTCTAATGTGCTTATGTGCTTATTTTCTTGTTTTCAAGCTTTATCAAAAATGCATCTTGGATCCTTCTGCAACTTGCATTTTAAGTTCAGTAGCCTATGTCTCCAGTTTAACCACATTGAACCCTGTGGCTGCAGGGTTGTTGGTTTGTTTTGTTTTGTTTTGTTTTTCTGTAAATTGGGCTTCCCAGGTGGGCTCAGTGGTAAAGAATCTGCCTGCCAATGCAGGAGACACGGGTTTGATCCCTGGGTCAAGAAGATCCCCTGGAGAAGGAAATGGCAACCCACTCCAGTATACTTGTCTGGGAAATCCCGTGGACAGAGGATTGTGGGGTCGCAAAAAAGTCGGACACAACTTAGTGACTAAACAACAATAGTTGACGTACAGAAATGTTATACGTTACAAATGTTCAATATAGTGATTCCCAATTTTAAAAGGTTATATTCTATACAGTTATTAATAANACAGAGGATTGTGGGGTCGCAAAAAAGTCGGACACAACTTAGTGACTAAACAACAATAGTTGACGTACAGAAATGTTATATGTTACAAATGTACAATATAGTGATTCCCAATTTTAAAAGGTTATATTCTATAAAGTTATTAATAAAATACTGGCTACATGTCCTGTGTTGTACAGTATATCCTTGTAGCATATTTTATATCTAAGTTTGTATCTAAATTTGTGCCTCTTATTTCCCTTATTTTATACCTAGTACTTTGTACCTCTTGCTTCCCTACCCCTCTATCACCCCTCCCTTCTCCCCACTGATAACCATGAGATTGTTCTCCATCTCTGATTCTTTTCTTGTTTTATTCACTAGTGTGTTGTGTATTTTAGATTCCACATGCAAGTGATATCAAACAGTATTTGTCTTTCTCTGACTGGCGTGTTTCACTTAGTATAATGTCCTTCAAGTCCATCCATGTTGCTGCAAATGGCAACACCTTATTCATATAACTGTGTGGCATTCCTTGTGCATATATATATACACATATATATCTCATGTATTCTTTTACCCACTCATCTGCTGAGGGGCACTCAGGTTGCTTCCATAGCTTGCCTACTGTAAATAATGCTGCTGTGAGTACTGGAGTGCATGAATTTTTTGAATCCATGTTTTTGGGTTTTTTGGATATATACCTAGCAGTGGGACTACTGGATCAGATTTGACTTTCAGTTTTCTGAGAAAGCTTCATACTGTTTCCACGGTGGCTGCCCCAGTTCACACTCTCACCAATGCAGGAGGTTTCTCTCCACACCTTCGCCAACACTTGTAACTTGTGTTCTAACGGTAGCCTCGCTGACAGGTGTTAGGTGATATCTCACTGTGGCTCTGACTGGCATTTCTCTGATGATTAGTGATGTTGAACATCACATGCGCTTTTGCCCATCTGCATTTCCTCTTTAGAAAAATCTCTCTTCAGTTCTTCTACCCATTTTTTAATGGGGCCGTGTGTTTGTCTGACATATGAGCTGTTTATATATGTTGGACGTGTGTGTGCTCAGTTGCTCAGTTGTGTCCAAGTCTGTGAACCCCTTAGACTGTAGCCCGCCAGGCTCCTCCGCCCATGGGATTTTCTAGGCAAGAATACCGGAGTGGGGTGCCATTTCCTCCTCCAGGCGATCTTCCCAACCCAGGGATCGAACCCACATCTCTTGCGTTTCCTGCATGGGCAGGCGAGTTCTTTACCACTAGCACCACCTGGGAAGCCCATATATGTTGGATATTAACTCCTTATCATTCACATCATCTGCAAATATTTTCTCCCAGTATGTGGTTATACTTTATTTGCTCTCACAAGTACATGGTGAATTCGATTGTGTGGCTATGACTCAACTTACTTACCCATCCTGCTGTCAGTGGGCCTATGGACGGTATCCAGCTATTTGCCATCCAAACAGCGCTCTTTTAGGCATTTGCGGGCTCAGCTTGTGAGCGCCTGTGCGTGTTTCTCTGAAGTTTCTCTAGGCAACCTTGGGGTAGAACTGATGGCTTGTGGCCCCCCTCCATGCCGCTGACCTAAGCAGGTCCAATAGCCCCCACTTGGGTCTGGGTGCTGGTATGTGAGGAGGCAGGCCCAGGCCAGCCCAGGCCCAGGTCATCTGCAGGGACTCAGTAGGCGCCCCATCTGTCCCTCACTTGCCAGCAAGACCAGCAGCCCTCCAGCTGGACACTAACCAGGGCACAAGAGAGCGTCTCTCACACTCCGAGCCGGTTCCCTTTCCTCCAGCACTTCGGCACAGCGAGGCTCTGTCCACAAGCCACTGGGACCAAGGGAGAGGGTGAGAACAGCAGCTCTTGAAGTGGCTGCACCCCAGGCCCTGCTCAAGCCACCTTCGGTATGTATCAACTCACCTCATCTTCATAGCCGACCACACGAGGTAGACACTGGATTACTCCCATTTTACAGGCCAGAAGCTCGAGGCTCTGGCCCAGAGTAACCCGTGCTAAGTGGAGAGATCAGCTTCAAACCCAGGCAGCCTGGTCCCTGCCTCCTGGCCGCCCTGACAGCCCAGCTGCCACAAGGTGGAGAGAGCTCCTCACCACTCCTGTGTCCATCAGTACTCTTTCACTTGCAAAAAAAAAANTGGCTACATGTCCTGTGTTGTACAGTATATCCTTGTAGCGTATTTTATATCTAAGTTTGTATCTAAATTTGTGCCTCTTATTTCCCTTATTTTATACCTAGTACTTTGTACCTCTTGCTTCCCTACCCCTCTATCACCCCTCCCTTCTCCCCACTGATAACCATGAGATTGTTCTCCATTTTTGATTCTTTTCTTGTTTTATTCACTAGTGTGTTGTGTATTTTAGATTCCACATGCAAGTGATATCAAACAGTATTTGTCTTTCTCTGACTGGCGTGTTTCACTTAGTATAATGTCCTTCAAGTCCATCCATGTTGCTGCAAATGGCAACACCTTATTCATATAACTGTGTGGCATTCCTTGTGCATATATATATACACATATATATCTCATGTATTCTTTTACCCACTCATCTGCTGAGGGGCACTCAGGTTGCTTCCATAGCTTGCCTACTGTAAATAATGCTGCTGTGAGTACTGGAGTGCATGAATTTTTTGAATCCATGTTTTTGGGTTTTTTGGATATATACCTAGCAGTGGGACTACTGGATCAGATTTGACTTTCAGTTTTCTGAGAAAGCTTCATACTGTTTCCACGGTGGCTGCCCCAGTTCACACTCTCACCAATGCAGGAGGTTTCTCTCCACACCTTCGCCAACACTTGTAACTTGTGTTCTAACGGTAGCCTCGCTGACAGGTGTGAGGTGATATCTCACTGTGGCTCTGACTGGCATTTCTCTGATGATTAGTGATGTTGAACATCACATGCGCTTTTGCCCATCTGCATTTCCTCTTTAGAAAAATCTCTCTTCAGTTCTTCTACCCATTTTTTAATGGGGCCGTGTGTTTGTCTGACATATGAGCTGTTTATATATGTTGGACGTGTGTGTGCTCAGTTGCTCAGTTGTGTCCAAGTCTGTGAACCCCTTAGACTGTAGCCCGCCAGGCTCCTCCGCCCATGGGATTTTCTAGGCAAGAATACCGGAGTGGGGTGCCATTTCCTCCTCCAGGCGATCTTCCCAACCCAGGGATCGAACCCACATCTCTTGCGTTTCCTGCATGGGCAGGCGAGTTCTTTACCACTAGCACCACCTGGGAAGCCCATATATGTTGGATATTAACTCCTTATCATTCACATCATCTGCAAATATTTTCTCCCAGTATGTGGTTATACTTTATTTGCTCTCACAAGTACATGGTGAATTCGATTGTGTGGCTATGACTCAACTTACTTACCCATCCTGCTGTCAGTGGGCCTATGGACGGTATCCAGCTATTTGCCATCCAAACAGCGCTCTTTTAGGCATTTGCGGGCTCAGCTTGTGAGCGCCTGTGCGTGTTTCTCTGAAGTTTCTCTAGGCAACCTTGGGGTAGAACTGATGGCTTGTGGCCCCCCTCCATGCCGCTGACCTAAGCAGGTCCAATAGCCCCCACTTGGGTCTGGGTGCTGGTATGTGAGGAGGCAGGCCCAGGCCAGCCCAGGCCCAGGTCATCTGCAGGGACTCAGTAGGCGCCCCATCTGTCCCTCACTTGCCAGCAAGACCAGCAGCCCTCCAGCTGGACACTAACCAGGGCACAAGAGAGCGTCTCTCACACTCCGAGCCGGTTCCCTTTCCTCCAGCACTTCGGCACAGCGAGGCTCTGTCCACAAGCCACTGGGACCAAGGGAGAGGGTGAGAACAGCAGCTCTTGAAGTGGCTGCACCCCAGGCCCTGCTCAAGCCACCTTCGGTATGTATCAACTCACCTCATCTTCATAGCCGACCACACGAGGTAGACACTGGATTACTCCCATTTTACAGGCCAGAAGCTCGAGGCTCTGGCCCAGAGTAACCCGTGTTAAGTGGAGAGATCAGCTTCAAACCCAGGCAGCCTGGTCCCTGCCTCCTGGCCGCCCTGACAGCCCAGCTGCCACAAGGTGGAGAGAGCTCCTCACCACTCCTGTGTCCATCAGTACTCTTTCACTTGCAAAAAAAAAAAGGGGGGGGGTTGGAGAAAAAAGAAACAGAATTCGAATGACTGAACAGAAGCAAAATGGAGGACTTAGTGGATGACAAAAATAAATCCAGAAAAGAAAGGTAGGAAGNCAAAAAAAAAGGGGGGGGCTGGAGAAAAAAGAAACAGAATTCGAATGACTGAACAGAAGCAAAATGGAGGACTTAGTGGATGACAAAAATAAATCCAGAAAAGAAAGGTAGGAAGCAGACACAGGGGCCTCCTGGGTGCAGGAAGGCAAACACTCTCAGACGCCCCTCCATCTCGCGTCCCCCGCTACATCTCTGAATGTGCTGTTCATTCTCTTGACCACATGAGGGGCTGCCTGCAGCCGTCACCTCCCCTCCTAGCACACCCACCAGTTATGAGGGAAGGATACCGATCATCTCTGCCAGGGCCCGCGTTCTCTCCTGGATCCTCGCTCGTGGCCGGGTGAGGTTGGGTGGTGGCCATGGTAGAGGGGCTCCTGGGCCCCCACTGTTCCCAGGAGGGGCAGTGCACAGCCTCAAGCCCTGGGGCCTGAGCGAGGCGGGAGGGACCATGAACAGGGCCACCTCCCACAGTGGTGGGTTCACTGGGACCCTGCCGAGGAACGGAGGAAGCCTGGGTGGTGGACTGCAGGCGGGGGTCCCCGCCTCCTGTGGGCACTCCTCACAGTGCGGGCAGCTCTTCCTTCTCGAGCAAGGCCTGGGTCTTTATCTAGGATTCAACTAGACTGAGAGGAAGTCCTCTTTTAACAGCTTTCTATTTGGCATTCCAGGAAAAGAGATTTCCTCCTGGGATTTTTAATCAGCAAAACCCTCCTTCCACATACCTCACCCAAGGAGGGCCCCAGGACCAGCAGGAGCATGGAAATCCAGGGCTGGGGAGCTGCAGAACCTTGGGAAGGGACCGGAGGTCCTCTCCTGACCTGCTGATTACAAGCCCTGCGGCCCAGGGTGCCACTGGCCCTAGTCAGGGGGGCATAGGTCCTCACATTCAGCGGAGTCAGCTCAGGGCAGAGGGAAAGGAAGCAGAAAGCTGGGCAGGGGGCACGTGAGTGGTCACGAGAAAATCCCGAACGGGCTGGCCTGGCTCCTCACTGCCCATCTCCCCTCTGAGAACCCACAGTCTGATGTGTCCTTAGTGAAATCAGGTCAGGGAACATTCGAGAAGCAACTTGGGGAGTCCAGCAGACACAAATCTGCACAGGAGAACAAAGCCAACCTGTCCACCAAGGAAACTCAATCTGCTTAAGGCTGGCGCTCCCATGTGACAGAGAAGAAAGGGCGCCTTCACGGGCTCAGCCCTGCTGCCTGCGGCATGGGGCCCGCGGGTGCCCTGTCCCGCTCCCATTTGTATCCTGGGACCTGCTCGCCCCTCACAGCCTGGGGGTGGGTGAGGAAAAGTCCCCCAACCCCCGCCCCACCCCAGGCCACTGAGGAGAAGGGAGGTGGGAGAAGAGAATCAGGAAAAGCCCTGAGTGATGAATGACCTCAAGGTTAAGGCTCTGAAGATTAAAAAAAAAAAAAAAAAAAGACAGTGTGTTTTTGTCCTGGAAATTGGCTCATGGACAGATTAAATTTAGGAGTAACTGGGGCAGATACGCAGGGAAGCGTGTTTCCTTAATGAGCCTGTCTTTATTTAACTGCTTAATCATTTACTGGGCCAAAACATCTAGAGGTGACTCCAAAAGCCACCATGATGAAGACGTTGATGGACTGCATCCTGTTGGTCAGTTTCAGGGCCGGGCTCCTGTGACCCGGCCTTGCCATGCCAATGGGGCAAGGGCGGGCAGCACCGACCACCGGCATGGTGCAGCTATGTTGATGGTCCCCACGACACAGCTGCTCTGCTCAGGAATAACCGTCTTGCATGTCATTTTCCTAACAGGGAGGTGACTGAGAAAGGCAAAATCAACTTGGATGGTGCTTCCTCCTCCTGCCCTGACACCACCTCGCTCCAGCCGGCTGTGTTCCCTCCACTGCCCTTCTCATTCATCCAACAAAGTGGTTTCAAGCAATCAGTATATGTCCTGCATGGGGCAAAAGGGCATTGAAGAAAAAACAAAGAAAGCTGGGCTCAGAGGGAAGAGTTGGAGGAATGAATGGGAAGAGCTTGGTCACTTTTAGGGAAACTATTCTGTCTGAAGGGTCTTCCCAGGTGGCTCAGTGGTAAGGACTCTGCCTGCCAACGCAGGAGATGTGGATTCAATCCCCGAGTTGGGAAGATCCCCTGGAGAAGGGCATGGCAACCCACTCTGGCATTCTTGCCTGGAGAAGCCCATGGACAAAGGAGCCTGGAGGGCTGCAGTCCATAGGGTCACAAAGAGTCAGACATGACAGAAAGCACTTAGCACACACATATTCTGTCTGATACAGTTTTGGTGGATGTAGGTATGACGTTTTTGTCAAAACCCATAGACCTGTAGAACCCAGAGTGAGCCTTAATGGAAACTATGGACTTTAGTTATTAATGATAATAATAACCCAGGATTGGTTCAGCAGTTGTAACAAGGGCACTGCCCTAATGCAAGATGGTGAAGTGAAGTCGCTCAGAAGTGTCCAGCTCTTTGCAACCCCATGGACTGTAGCCTACCAGGCTCCTCTGTCCATGGGATTTTCCAGGCAATAGTACTGGAGTGGCTTGCCATTTCCTTCTCCAGGGGATCTTCCCAACCCAGGGATCGAACCCGGGTCTCCCGCATTGTAGACAGACGCTTTACTGACTGAGCCACCAGGGAAGTCCAATGCAAGATGGTAGAAATAGGGAAATGTGGAGGAGGTGGGGTGGGGTGGGGTATGGGAACAGTCTGTATTTTTTAGGCAATTTTTCTGTACCTGAAACTACTCTGAAAAGTCAAATCTGTTTTTTAAAAACTATAAAAGACCATAGTTCAGTTCAGTCGCTCAGTCATGTCCGACTCTTTGCGACCCCATGAATCGCAGCACGCCAGACCTCCCTGTCCATCACCATAAAAGACCATAAGAGGGAGCTTTATCTACACTTGAGCACCTGCAGAGACATGCTTAAAACCATAATCTGGGTGATGGTCCTTTGGCCGTGGTCACATGACTGCCCGCAGGAATGGGAGGGAACCCTGGTTTAGTGAGTGAGCATCAGCAGGCCCTGCCTACTTGCTACATTTCTATGGGAGTTAGGGAAAGAAGCCCCTTATTCCGGGAAATATACCAGAACCAAGATGAAGAGAGGCAGAGAGAGGGGTATGTCTATAGCTCAAAACAGTAGAGTCAGCAGAATAATAAGAGTTTATATTTGGGGAGGGAGGATCTTTTCTTTCATAATACAAATTGTGGGAAAGCTGGACAAAATGTTCTCGGTTGGTGGGTGTGCATGAAATGCTTATCAGGCCGTGGAGAGGTGGAGCCTTTAAGGAGGAAGGCCGAGATTTTTGTATTGAACAAAAGAGTGTTATGCTCCGAGTCCAAGACCCCAAATAGACTGAGAGAACAAGTCCACCAAAGTACTGCAAAAGCAAGAAGGGAGTTTATTGATTACTAACTCGAGTTAGGGCTCCCCTGCCCCCTCCAACACAGTGGAGTAAGGCAAGAGGGCCCCGAGCCCTGAATTACAGCAGTATTTATAAACTTAGAACAAAGAAAGGGAGTTGGTAAGGGCGGATTGGTTGCAAGGGTCTCTTGGCACCTACTAATTGGCTAGATTCCCACATGCGCGGGCTTTCTTAGGGGCTTTTTCCTATTGGTCAAGCTACTCTGTCCATGGGAGTTCCCAGGGCCTCAGCTTTCCTAGAGACCTAGCCTGCCCCTTAGAGCCTGTCCTGGCTCCAGTTAGGCCCTAACAAAGAGGACACAGACTAGAACAGGTTGAGAAACACCGTACGTGTGAACTCACCACCACCCTGCAAGCAACACGGCTCAGCTCCCACTTTCCAGAAGAGGCAACTCAGGCTCAGAAAGTCGACGTCCCCAGACCATGTCACACAGCTCAGAAGCTACAGGGATAGAGAAATTGAACCCCAATGAGACGTGCCAACGTAGTAGTCATCATTACGAACAGCGTGGTGTGAGGGCTCCAGAGATCACCAGTGGCATTCCTGGGGAGAATGGAAAGTCATGGCCCAAAGTCAGCAGGCCAGCAAGTCACCCTCCGCCTGCAAGGGACTGCAGTGGGGGGACCCCCACAGGGCTGTGCTCCAGGGGAAAAAGACCTTAGGGGAAGAAAGATCTTGATGCCATCCAGAAGCCAGAGGCATCAGCCCAGGAAATACAGTAAAAGCCTCATTCGTCTGGATGCCATTCATGTGGGACACTGTCAGCCCAACCTGGGCTGAGTCGAGTGAGGCCCAGGCTGTCCTGGGCGTTAAAGAGTTTATAGATCTAAGATGGGAAGGAGGGCACTTAATCAATCTCAATCAGCTCTTCAGGAATTTCAGATTATCTGTTTTGTTCTTTGGTTGTTTTTGTTTTAAAGAAGGCGCTAAGGTTCCTTGATGGCTCTGCCGGTAAAGAAGGAGCTAATTAGATCACGCAGTGCATTAGAGCTAAGTCGTGTCTGAGTCTTTGCAGTGCTATGGACTGTAGCCTACCAGGCTCTTCTGTCCGTGGGATTCTCCAGGCAAGAATACTAGAGTGGGTTGCCATGCCCTCCTCCAGGAGGTCTTCCGACCCGGGGATCTAACCCATGTCTCTTACACTGGCAGCTGGGTTTGTTACCACTGGCACTACCTAGGAAAACCCAAATCATGCAGTGGGTGATTTCAAATGTGTTTCCCTCCTCCTCCTAAAAGCAGGTAAAAGCGGACTTCCAAAGGACTAAGTGTCACGTGAGGACGTGAAAACAATAAACGCCTAGGAACATCATGATGCACCACAAACTCCTCAGCACCGTCCAGCTGGACTTTGCCATGATGGACATGTCCTATTCCTGCCCTGTCCAATACAGTAGCCACTGGCCACTCCTGAAATGTGGCTGCCACTCCAGAGAAACTGCATGCATCATTCTATTTAATCAGCTTAGTTAAACAGTCATATGTACCCAGTGGCTCCCACTTTGAACAGGGCAGATTTAGATGGTTCCCCTCTCAGTGCTGTGATTTCTCTCCTTTTTAGTTCAAGTTGTTATTCTCACTAAAGCAGCCATGACAACAACTCATCTTCCTAGCATGGTCCCTTGTCATGGAAGCCCTTCAGTTCAGTTCAGTGCAGTCGCTCAGTCGTGTCCGACTCTGTGACCCCATGGACTGCAGCACACCAGGCTTCCTGTCCATCCCAGCTCCCAGAGCTTACTCAAACTCATGTCCATTGAGTCGGTGATGCCATCCAACCATCTCATCCTCTGTCATCCCCTTCTCCTTCTGCCTTCAATCTTTCCCAGCACCAGGGTCTTTTCCAATGAGTCAGTTCTTTGCATTAGGTGGTCAAAGTATTGGAGCTTCAGCTTCAGCATCAGTCCTCCCAATGAATATTCACATCCGCCAATTGGCACAAACCCTGGGAGAGAAGGGAGCTTCCCAGGTGGCTCAGTGGTAAAGAATCTGCCAGCCAATGCAGGAGACACAAGAGATGTGGGTTTGATCCCTGGGTTGGGAAGAACTGGAGGAGAAAATGGCAACCCACTCCAGTATTCTTGCCTGGGGAATCTCATGGATAGAAGAACCTGGTGGGCTACAGTCCAAGGGATCACAGAGTCGGACATTACTGAGCACACACTGGGAGGAGGGAGTTCTCAGAGCAGGAGAGAAGAAAAGTGGCCCAGAGGGGAAAAGTGACTTTTCCAAGGTCTCCTAGCCTCTGATGGGCCAAACGGAACAGGATCTGAGGCCTCTGCTCTCAAGAGGAGGCCTTGCCAGGTACTCTGAGCTATAGGATACAAACATTTGCCACCAACAAACAAACATATATATCAAGCATCAGTCATGTGCAACAGCCTGTGCCTACTTAAGGGACACAGCACTGGAGTCAATAGATGGGACCCCTTCTGCTCCCTCTGCAGTTTCCTACCCAGCAAGCAGGTCACAGGCAGCCAGGTGCCTGGGTTGGAGGGCTACTGCTTTGGAGTCAAGGGTACAGGTCAAAAGACCTTGATTCTTCAGCATCTTATTCTCATGAGGTACTCTGCACTAGGGAAAAAGATAAGAAAGAAAAGTTTCCACTAATGAGTATGTTCTGGACTCACTGCAAACAATATTTCTCCTCCAGGAGACTGACAAATGTCCATCGGCATTTTCAGGAAGTGGGCAGGAAGGAGGGTAGCATTCGGGGAGTGGACTGGGTTTGGGATTGGCTTGCCTCACTCGTAAATCCTTGCTCGGCCCGCTTACCAGCTGGGTAACCTGGCAGGAGCCTTCCTGAGCCTCAGTCTGTGCCTCGGTAAGATGGGGATAGTGGGGACACTGCATCTTATTTTGGACAGCGCATGGGTCTGGCCCAGCCTAGGGTGATCCTCCGTGACTGATGGTTTCCTTTTTCTTCACCTGGCAGGAATATGGAGGACAGGGAGCGGAGACTAACCAGGGATGATCTGGCTGGTCAGCCTGGGCAGAACTTGGTCACCAGATAAAGAAGTACTTAACTGTCACCAGGATCCCAGCAGAGCATGCGATACGCTGGATGGTGGAATGAAAGGCAGGACACACACTCTGCCCTGAGTCCCCCAACTTCTCTTTGCCCCTCGGGCTGCCTATCCCAGCTTAGGGTCCTCCGTGCAAGCACAAGTCAGCTTCAAGAGGGGACTGGAGCCAGCCCTCAGAAAAGACCGATGGGCCTGTGCACAGTCCATAGGCCAGAACCCACCACGGCACTAGTTAAGGCTCGTAAGACAACGTGAGCGACCTCCTGGAGCCACCCAGGGAGAGCCTGCTCAGTCGGCATTGACACAGTTTTCTATGTTCTTTCCAGTAGAAGCAAAATCAAAATGTAACATCTGCTTCCCTGAGGCCACATCTTTGGATGGCAAATCAAAGACCCAGGCTGAGTGCTGGCTCTGTGACCTTCCTGCCATGGACAAGTCGCCTCCTTTCAAGTCCTGCATACTGGCTCAGAGCCTCTAGGAAAGCGAAGTTGGCTGTCCAAGCCTCAGTTTCCTCTTCAGAAAAATGGTGGTGAAAAACCTCTTATATTTGGGTAGTACTGGGCTTACAGCAGGTATTTCCTAGACCAGTGGTTCTCAAAGTGGGGTCCTTGGGTCAGCAGTGGCACCTGGGGATTTGCTAGAAATGCAAATTCTCGGATCCTGCCCCAGATATACTGAATCATACTTCTGGGAATGGGGCCCAGCAATTTGTGAATTTTAACGAGACCTCCAGGGCCTTCTGACACTCATGATTTCAAGGCACCGCATTAAGTGGTAGCTGTCTGGGGGTTATCAACAGTCTCAAAACCCCTTCCAGCTCCCAGTCTGACTGTAGCCCTAGCCAGCCAGACCTGGGGAAAGTCCTAGTGCCTCTACTCCAAGCTGCTGACCTTGGGCAAGCTGCTTGCTCTGAGCCTCAGTTTTCTCATCTTTGAAATGGGTGTAACATATGTCTGGCAGTTTGTCATAAGGCAGCAGCTGTAATTATCTCAGTGCCTGGAACATCACAGGAGGTCAGTAATTGGTAGGTCTATTACTGTTGCCGGTTTTCCTCTTAAGCAGGTACAGGGATTATTGTTCTCAAAAAGGGTAAAGTTCCTGTGGTGTGAATTCCCAGCTACCCTGTCATCATCCCCCCAACGATGTTCCCCTGAGAAGCAGTGAGTAAATTACCCAAGGGCCCTCTGCTACCCACCGAGGAAGGCTTTCCACGTCCGAATGAAGAAGAGGATTTCAATTACCCAGGATTACAAAGGAGGACCTCGGATGCACCATATGGCCTGGGCCTGGCCGCCCTGACGTTCTGCCTGATCGGAGGCGCTTGTGTGAGATATTAACATAATATCCCCTCCAAAAGCGATTACAGAGTTGCAGGCAGCAGAATGTCATTTGGTGGCCGCAGCCCGCGCTCATCAGCAGCGATGACTAAACAAGCTAATCAAATCAGTACAAATTTGCACATGGGCCTGGCAGCTGGGCCTGAAATTGCCGAGGCGAAGGCATAATCCTGCCGGAGGATGACTTGACTAATGGGTTCCCAGTGGGCAGCCAGGCCTTGGTGGGCTGCCTGGCCAGTCTGCCTGGTGAGGGCGGCTGCACCCACAGGCAGCCGGAGTCAGGGTTCCAGAAGGGACAGAGACCGGGTTAGCAAACAGCGAAAAAGATGGGGAGGAGCAGGAAGAGCAGGGGAACCTTGCATCGCCCCTCGGCCTCGCCACATTCTGTGGGGCATGTGCGGAGACAGGGACAGACAGAATGGCTGCCACATGCCAGAGGAATGTGGGCTCCGGAGGCTGCTGTGTTCAACTTTCAGTTCTGTCATTTGCTGTGTGTCCTTCAGCAAGACGCTTAACATCTCTGAGCTCCAAGTCCTCATTCATAAAATGGGGATACCCAGTGAGTGTTCAATAAACAGTGACTGTTATTGTTAAATTGCTCACAGACTTCACATGGGCCTTCAATGTGCCAGGCCCCAGGCTCCGAGAATGCCAAGGTAAGGAGGGCATTGTCCTTCTTTCAAGTAACACATCATGTAATGGGGGTTCCGGATGAGTAAGTAAAGTGCTGACAGAGGAGAGAATAGACGGCTGAGAGCACCGACCAGGACAGCCCAGCCTTGGGGACCTGGGGAATCACCCGAGAGGAGATATGCTGCAGGTGAGTTGGGGTTGAAGTTATGTAGCAGAGTGACGGCAGAGGTAGAGAGCCTGGAAGTCAAGAACACAAGCGCCTGGCCAGGCAGCGGGAGTCCCCAGAGGAGCAGACAGACACCTGCTGCCCAGACCAGCAGGCCATCTGCCTGGGGCGGCAGGGGTTCACAAGTCAGAGACGGAAATCGGAAGGCAGAGCCAGGTCTCAGGAGGCTGGGTCTCAGGCACACATGCTACTGGAGAACTTTATCCGCCAGATCGTGGCTCCAGGAGGCTCCTCGGTCCATGGGACTCTCCAGGCAAGAATACTGGAGTGGGTTGCCATTTCCTTCTCCTGGGGATCTTCCTGGCCCAGCGAGCAAACCCACACATCTCTGATGTCTCCTTGTTAGCAGGCAAGTTCTTTACCCCTGGCGCCACCTGGAAGCAGTCCATGGGGTCACAAAGCGTTGGAGCGACTAACACAACAGAGGAAGCAGCAGGAGAGAAAAGTGGCTGGAAGGTGCCTGCTCATCAGCCTCGCCGTGAGCCTCGCCGCGAGCCTCTGGGCAAGACCCCTCCCCTCCATCTCCCGCATGGGAGGGTCCCAGCCCCGTGCTTTCCAGCCCCAGTCACCTCCTTTCTACTTCACAAGTCACCACAGCCACGGAAGCCTGCATGATGACCGACTTGATATTTGTCTCAAAACAGAGGCACTCCTATTTAAAAATCACTCATTTCTAAACGAAAATACTTTCAAATTGCTCATTTAAACAAAAACTTTGTAACAATGCCCTAACCGAAGAGCCAGTATCATTTGCCATCAATAGAAGATAGCTGTGAACAAAACAAGGTGATACACCACTACTCAGATGCTGGCACTTCCTGAAGACTGGGCCTCGGGTCTGGAGTACAGGGGTGGAGGAGATGAGCAGGCCTTCTGGGAGGTAGGTGTTTAAGACACTCCAACACCTAGGTGAGACTTTACCAAGATGAGACTCTCCCCGCAGAATTGTAAGGGGTGGAAGAGACCTGGAGAGGGAACGCAAGCCTCTCTGCGTCATTCAGTGTCATTCAGTACCAGGTGTGTGGACCCTCTCCGTATTCTTGCAGACCACAGGTAAGAGCACATCCGCTCGCTCTGCTCTTGGGGAAATGCTGGCCCCGACTGCCTTGAGCACCATTTCCAGTTAACTCTTCACTGCTGTGAATGCACCAACGCTACAGAACAAGCAGAAGTGCCCGGGCATGACGCATCCATCCTCTCTACTCCCACCCCAGTGACGCAGACCTCAGGACATTCCGGGGAGGGGCTGTGCCTCGCCGGCTCCCTCCGCGGCTCGGCAGGCAGAAACCCCCTGCCTTTGAAAGATGTCCGTGCTCCGCGTGCTCTGCTCAGGTTCCTTTCAGAAGGCTCTCAGAAGGACCATCTATGCTCCCTCCCGTGGGCCCATCTCACAGACACCCGTGTCCACGGCCTCCCTTCGCCCACAGGTCCAGCCCACCCCAACCCTCGACTCCACTGCACCTCCGGAACAGAAGCAAAGTCCACGGGGCCCAGGCAGCTCTGAGCCGCCCTGCAGGGGCCCTGTGCTGCCTCCCTCCTGACTCCTCACTGCACCCCTCAGAACACCTGACTTCAAACGCTCGCTCTGCCGCTGGCCGTCTGGACAGCACACCTCACCCCTCTGCACTCAGGGTCCTCATCTGCAGTTCTATGACTGACCTCAGGGGGTTGTGTCAAGAGGCAAATAAAACAGTGCTGATAACACAAAAAATTACTATTCAACAGACTGAACAGATGAATGAATGAAACCAGCTGGCCTGTGATTGAGAACTGAACCAGATGTCACATCCAGACCCTGGGTTCTAGTCCCAGTCCAGAGCTAGCTGACCGTATAATGCTGGGCAAGTCATTTTGCCCCATTGGGCCTCAGTTTCCCCATCTGTCAGTAAAAAGACTGGACTTGAGTTTCTGCAGAGGTTGCTTTCAACGTTAACTGGTAAGCTACATGATTCAGTGTATGAGACCAGGAAGAAGGTGCATGCAAGCCCCTGGTTTACATAAAGCACAGTCTACACATGTAGTTTCTCCAGCACTCGACAGTGTAGCCAAGAAGCTGGTTAGCTGAGTGGGTAGGAAAAATCCCTCTTTTGCCGTAAGTCAGCATAGAGTGTAACAGTGCAGCTAAAAATAACAACCCTGCCATGTCCTAGCTGTGTGTTGATCTTAAGAAAGTCACGTGAGCTGTGAGCCTCAGTTTTCCTCATCAGTAAAATGGGGATAATTTTCTCACTCTCTGTGGCATTTTAGGAGACTCAAATGAGAGTACTGATTCTTACTACTTGCTGGTTCCTGCTACCTACACGTAACAATCTCTTAAGGAATGGTAGACTCCTTATTTTTCACATTTTTAATTATTGTTACTCTGGTACAAAGAGCCATCACATTGAATACAAGGGCCTAAAAGTAAGGGCAGGAAGTGAAGTCGCAGGAGTTTGGGGGTGCTTGGTTCTCTGGCCCCTCACAACACACCTGGGACAGCCAAACCTGGAGGGACACAGAAGGGCGGCAGGGGGGCAAAAAGGGGAGGCCAAGTCTCAAGGATGGATGGTGGTCCTGTCTGCCTCTGACCCC
>SJYW01035717.1:268130-280057 GCA_006410735.1 Raphicerus campestris | reverse complement strand
CTTCAAACGCTCGCTCTGCCGCTGGCCGTCTGGACAGCACACCTCACCCCTCTGCACTCAGGGTCCTCATCTGCAGTTCTATGACTGACCTCAGGGGGTTGTGTCAAGAGGCAAATAAAACAGTGCTGATAACACAAAAAATTACTATTCAACAGACTGAACAGATGAATGAATGAAACCAGCTGGCCTGTGATTGAGAACTGAACCAGATGTCACATCCAGACCCTGGGTTCTAGTCCCAGTCCAGAGCTAGCTGACCGTATAATGCTGGGCAAGTCATTTTGCCCCATTGGGCCTCAGTTTCCCCATCTGTCAGTAAAAAGACTGGACTTGAGTTTCTGCAGAGGTTGCTTTCAACGTTAACTGGTAAGCTACATGATTCAGTGTATGAGACCAGGAAGAAGGTGCATGCAAGCCCCTGGTTTACATAAAGCACAGTCTACACATGTAGTTTCTCCAGCACTCGACAGTGTAGCCAAGAAGCTGGTTAGCTGAGTGGGTAGGAAAAATCCCTCTTTTGCCGTAAGTCAGCATAGAGTGTAACAGTGCAGCTAAAAATAACAACCCTGCCATGTCCTAGCTGTGTGTTGATCTTAAGAAAGTCACGTGAGCTGTGAGCCTCAGTTTTCCTCATCAGTAAAATGGGGATAATTTTCTCACTCTCTGTGGCATTTTAGGAGACTCAAATGAGAGTACTGATTCTTACTACTTGCTGGTTCCTGCTACCTACACGTAACAATCTCTTAAGGAATGGTAGACTCCTTATTTTTCACATTTTTAATTATTGTTACTCTGGTACAAAGAGCCATCACATTGAATACAAGGGCCTAAAAGTAAGGGCAGGAAGTGAAGTCGCAGGAGTTTGGGGGTGCTTGGTTCTCTGGCCCCTCACAACACACCTGGGACAGCCAAACCTGGAGGGACACAGAAGGGCGGCAGGGGGGCAAAAAGGGGAGGCCAAGTCTCAAGGATGGATGGTGGTCCTGTCTGCCTCTGACCCCCTTCAGCCCAGCTGAGCGCACACTTCCCTGGGCCCCTGGAAGCTGGTATAGAAGCCAGATACCCAGCCCCATCCATGCATCCACGACTTCTCCAAGGCCCATGCCACAACCTTAACTAACAGAAATGAAGAATTCCAGGCACATGTGTGTGTTTGTGAGCACACAGCAGAGTGGCTACCGGGGCTGGACACAAAACTGCACTCAGGGTCCTCATCTGCAGTTATATGACTGACCTCAGGGGGTTGTGTGAAGAGGCAAATGAAACAGTGCTGACAACACAACAAATTGCTAACAAAGTGCAGTGAGTCTAAGTCCTGGCCCCACCGCCCACGAGCCCTCCGTGTCTCGGTCTCCTCCTCTGACTACTGAAGGCAGTGTGTTGGGGGTGATGTGGCATCACTCAGGGAGCCCATGAGCACGGTGCTGCTTCATGCGGCACGCTCCTTCGATCCCAGTGGTTCTGTTTTGCTTTAAAGGATGGCCGTGCATTTCCCTTTAAGCCAACCGGAATGACGAAAGGCAAAAATCAGGAAGGGCAAGCTGGCCTTGAAACCAGCCCCGTGGCTCTCTGTGAACTCCATCATGTGAAACAGATTTCAGACGGGGGATCTCTACCCTGGCTGCACATTCAGATCTCCTGGAGAGCTCTGAGGAAACCTACACTGGGGCCACACCCCAGGCCAACTGGTTCAGACTCAGGGAGACAGCATCTGCTGCAGGATGATGTAAAGCCCCCGAGCACATCCCGCGTGGAGGCAGCGTTGAGAATCAGGGGCTTAAATCAAGCTCAGGAGTGAGACTGGCCTGCGCTGGAATCCTGGCTCTGGAACTTCTCAGTGCAGCTCTACATGCGGCACTCAACTTGCCGCACAGTCCTGAGCTGTTCATTTGTCTAAAATCAGCAATAACAACACAACCTCACAAGCATGGGACGGAGAGGTCGCTGAGACAGCAGGTACTCTGTGCTCTGTGCATCACTAGGTACTCGAGCTGGTTACCCTATGAGTCCTTCCAATAAATTTGAACTCACAGTATAACATTAGGGAAAAGCAAATTTAGCCACAAATATTTGAGACCATAACATTTACTTATGTATTTATTTATTTCGATTTGCTGGTTGGAGTCTGTTAAACCCCACCCTGTCTTCTTTTGAACTGTGGTGTTGGAGAAGACTCTTGAGAGTCCCTTGGACTGCAAGGAGATCCAACCAGTCCATTCTGAAGGAGATCAGCCCTGTGATTTCTTTGGAGGGAATGATGCTAAAGCTGAAACTCCAGTACTTTGGCCACCTCATGCGAAGAGTTGACTCATTGGAAAAGACTCTGATGCTGGGAGGGATTGGAGGCAGGAGGAGAAGGGGACGACAGAGGATGAGATGGCTGGATGGTATCACTGACTCGATGGACGTGAGTCTGAGTGAACTCCGGGAGTTGATGATGGACAGAGAGGCCTGGCGTGGGGTCGCAAAGAATCGGACACTATTGAGTGACTGAACTGAACTGAACTGAAGACTAACAGGCGTGTGTGCAGTACAAGTATTGTAAAGTTATTCAGTTATTCAAAGTAGCATCTTTCTCCAACAAATATGAATGCTTTCCCAGCTTGGATCTTTTTTTTTCAGTTGGAGTATACTTGCTTTACAGTTTTGTGTTAGCAGTGAATCAGCTATATGTATACATATATCCAGGGCTTCCCAGGTGGCTCAGTGGATAAATAATCCACCTGCAATACAGGAAATGCAGGAGACATGGGTTCGATCCCTGGGTTGGGACGATCCCCTGGAGGAGGGCGTGGCAACCCACTCCAGTATTCTCACCTGGAGAATCCATGGACAGAGGAGCCTGGGGGGTTACAGTCATGCACACANCAGGAAATGCAGGAGACATGGGTTCGATCCCTGGGTTGGGACGATCCCCTGGAGGAGGGCGTGGCAACCCACTCCAGTATTCTCACCTGGAGAATCCATGGACAGATGAGCCAGGGGGGTTACAGTCATGCACACATACATACGTATATCCCCTCCCTCGTGAGCCTCCCTCCCACCCCAACTCATCCCGCCCCTCTAGGTCATCACAGAGCACAGAGCTGAGCTCCCCGTGCTATGCAGCAGCTTCCCTCTAGCTAATTATTTTATTAATACACATGGTAGTGTATATATGTCAACCTCAGCCTTCCAATTCATCCCTTCCCCCACTGTGGCCACGTGTTTATTTGGTTCTTCATGGCTTTGTTTCTAGGAAGGAATCTAGGATCCACTAGAGGTTGTTGGGAGCTAATAAAGTCAGACAAGGAGGATGCTCCCTTCCCCTTCACAGAAGGGCCCTCGCCCCCACTGGCTGTTTGCCTGTTCTTGGAAGAAGTTGCTTTGGGACCCTGCAAACCTGCCGTGACTACAGAGTGAACGAACCATCATCCACGGATACATGGTGCAGGGAGGAAGGCAGAATGTTCCAGAAAGGCCAGAGGGTAGAGGAGGACTCAGGAAAGCTGGGTGTCAGGCTTGTGAAGCTCACTGGCTACGCGGCTTTGAGCCACTCCTTCCTTCCACCTCTTGAGCCCTGGTGTCCCTCTCTGTAAAAGGGTCGTCTCCAGGGCTGCCAACAGACCTCCCCTACTTCTCATGCGGTTTTGAGGTGAGAGGTTGTGGAATAGCACTGGCTGAGTTTCCTGGGGCTGCTGTAACAAATCACAAACTGGCTGGCTTAAAACAATGAAGATTTATTTTCTCGGTGTTCTGGAGGCCGTAAGTCTGAAATCAAGGTGTCGGCAGGGCCGTGTTCCCTCCAAGGGCTCTAGGAGAGCTTCCTCCTCTGGCTTCCAGCTTCCAGGGGAGGCATTCCCTGGCTCCGGGCTCCGTCACTCCACTCTTTACCTGTCTGTCTTCTCTTTGTGTCTCTTCATGTGGCATCAAATTTAGGGCCCACACAAATCACCCAGGAACATTTTATCTTGAGACCCTTCATTTAATTACATCTGCAAAGACCTTTTATCTAAATGAGGCCACAGTCACAGGTTCCACGAATGAAGATATAAGTATATCTTTTGCAGGAGGGCAGGTGGCTTCCCAGGTGGCTCAGTGGTAAAGAATCCACCTGCCATTGCAGGAGATGCAGGAGGAGTCACGGGTTCAATCCCTGGGTGGGGAAGATCCCCCAGAGGAGGAAATGGCAACCCACTCCAGTATTCTTGTCTGGAGAATCCCATGGACAGAGAAACCTGGCGGCTATAGTCCATGGGTCACAAAGAGCTGGACACGACTGAGCATGCATACACATCTTTTGGGGACCACCATTCAGGCCACGACAGGTAACTTGCAAAGCATTTTAGTGTTTTCTGAACACTACTACTATTATTTATATTATGAGGGGACCAGTAGGTCTCAAAGTGCACGCTAATGTGATGGACTGGTGATGGACGCCTGGAGAGTAAGAACACACCACCGCTGAGCAGCTACTACACGTCCGACAGTGACTGCTTCCCACCATTAACCTCACTTTATCCTCGCACCAACCCAGCCAGGATTCCTGCCACCTTCCTCAGACGGGGAACCAGAGGCGCAGACCCTGGGAACTTGGCCAGGGTCACTCACAGAATAAGGGGTGGAGATGGCATTTGAACAGCGGCAGGCTCTGACTCCACCGGCAATGCAAGGAACCACTATTATCACCGACCACGGCCCCCTGTCACACTGGCCAGAAGCCCCGGCTCTTCCTTCTTCCCCAGGGTCCCCATTAAAGGCATCATCCTGATGTTAACTCTGCACAGTTCTCAGATCCACAGCCACCTCTCTATCCCTGCATGATACATGGTTCAGTCCTACATCACCTCACTCCTGGACCACTGCCCAAGTCTGCCCTAATGACCCTCTGGACTTTTGGTATTTTTCAACTCTCTGCTCATTAGATTCACCCTCCTGTCATGAATTTAGGAAAACAGCATTCCAATCACGTTGGTCCAAATTTAACCTCCTTAATTGTATGTACTGGAAAAGACTCTTGAGAGTTCCATGGACAGCAAGATCAAACCAGTCAATCCTAAAGGAAGTCAACCCTGAATATTCATTGGAAGGACTGATGCTAAGGCTGAGGCTCCAATACTGCGTGTTAGGTAAAGATGACCAGGACCCCAAAAGAGTTTTTAACAGGCTTTACTGAGGAAGCGCTCCCGGGCGGGGTTCCCAGACCCGAAGGAGGCAGGTCCAGGAAGTCCTCGCGCCAGACCACGCTAGAAGTTTGTTTATACATGCACGCTGCGGGGGATGGCCAGGTTAGCGGAAGGGGTTTGGATAGGTTGTCGGTTCACCGCGGCGCGGGCCGATAGGTTTATCTATGCGGCTGGGCGAGGCGGCTTTGGCGGNCCACGCTAGAAGTTTGTTTATACATGCACGCTGCGGGGGATGGCCAGGTTAGCGGAAGGGGTTTGGATAGGTTGTCGGTTCACCGCGGCGCGGGCCGATAGGTTTATCTATGTGGCTGGGCGAGGCGGCTTTGGCGGCGAAGTGTGCTGTCACTGGTCCCTGAGATCCGGAAGCCTCCCTCCGTTAGGGACACCCCCGGCCGGCGGGAGAGAGGAGGGGCGGCTCGTCATGGCAACCGGCAAAGTGTGCTGTCATTGGGGACCTTCTCACCGGCGAGAGGGAGACGAGGGGTGGCCCATCATGGGCCCCCGGGTCCGACCTTACACTGTGGCCACCTGTTGCGAAGAGCTGACTCCTTGGAAAAGACCCTGATGCTGGGAAAGATTGAAGGCAGGAGGAGAAGGGATGACTGAGGATGAGACGGTTGGATGGCATCACCGACTCAATGAACATGAACATGAGTTTGAGCAAGCTCCGGGAGATAGTGAAGGACAGGGAAGCCTAGCGTGCTGCAGTCCAGCAGCTGCAAAGAGTCAGACAGGACTGAGTGAACAACAACAATAACTGCAGGTACGGTATGGACAACTATCTTCTGGCCCCTGCCTCCCTTTCCAGCCTCACCTCACACCTCTCCCTCAATCACACTGATGTGCTGGTAGCCCCACCTACAACATGCTGCTTGCACCTCAGGGCCTGTGCACATGTGAGTCTCCCTGCCTGGAACATCATTCCTATCCCAGCCTCTCCGTCCCAGCTGCCAGCCTGCATACTCTGTGAGAGACTCTGTCTGTCTTGTTTTGCTATTTTATCCCTAGTTTCAGCATAAAGCCTGGCTCACAGTAAGGCATCAGTAAACACTTCTGAGTAACGAATCGACAATTTGAAAAAAGATGTCCGCAGGCTGAGTTCAGTACCTCTTTTCTCAGCTCTGGTAGTATACGTTCCCTTGGGGTACCACGTTGAAATTTTCCATCTCCCCACCAGTCTGTGAGTCTGTCCAGGATGGAGGGGTTCAGTCTGAGGCTACAGACCCATGGCCCCAAGATGTTCCCTGACATGCTTGGCTAGGTCTACCCCCACATTTTCTCTCTCTCTCTCTCAAAAAAAAAAAAAAGGTTTTCATTAATTGCCAGTCTTTTAACACTGGGTGACTTTAAAAAAAATTCTGAATTCAGAATTCTCTTGAAAAATGTGCTCTGGCACCCTGGCTGGGTCTCTGCATAACAAGGACAGGTTGGGGTTGAGTAGCACCTGGCCCTTCAGCCAGAACATCTGCTGTCCAGTCCAGTCCTCATGGGTCCACCCAGCTCACTTTCTGCATCTCTGTCATCTGCCTGCCCCCTCTGGAATTTGAAGTTTCTGGTCTCAGATCATATTCATCTGAGAAACTCTTCTTTTGAGGACCCAGCGGTGCCCTTACTAGGTCTCTGCTATGCAGCATGTCTTCTGTTGTTGAACATGAGGTCAAATAGCTGACACTTCAGTGGGATTAAACCTGCTCTTCCTAGCAAAGAGGAAAACAAGATCAATTACAAAAAGTCAAAGTGCCCATGAGAATTCTTTTTAAAGCACAAGCTGTCCAAAATCAGTGCAGGCATCGCAGGGCTGGGTGCCCTAGGGCACTGCTTCTGCAGTTTCAGTGTGGATAGCAATCACCTGGGCGCAGTCCGTTAAAAGACACACTCAGATCCGTGGGGCAAAGCAGGGCCCGAGACTCTGCGTTCTAACGAGTGCTGGGGAGGATAATGCTGCTGGCCCCTGCATGCTGTGCAGAAGCAGGCTCTCTAGTGCCACCATCTTTCCCAAGCCATCCAGCCCTTCTTGGGTCAGCCACTCACTCAGTGTCACCGTGATAAATCCCTTCGAGGATGCCTATTTAGTCCAGGAAAGGGGAATGTGGAAAGCAAGGGACACACAGCACATAGGGTTGTGGGGGGGGTGGGGGAAGCTTAGCTACCTTTGCAACTGGGTTCCCCCTCCCTACCACTGACCCCCTTAAGTCCCCCAGTGGGCTATCGGATGGGGTCTCAGACTGGCCCCCACATTGGGATAGGGGTCCCAGAAAGACCTGAAGATTCAGGTTCAAGTTAACCTGAGTCACCACCACCAACTTGCCAACTTGGTGTTTGTTTTGAGCAGCCCTCACTGTCAGGCCCGTGTTCCCAGCATATTATTTTTCCAGGTGGCAGAAGTGAAGGCTTTTGCCCTCACAAGGTCAGAGATCTCAGAGGAAGCAGAAGCAAAGCTGACTCGCCCAGAGCTGCTCCCCAGGGCGCCTCCTCTGGATTGTAAACAGGAAGTTGAAGGTACATGCTTCAGGAACACCCTGGGTTGGTTTTGTTTTGTTTTGTTTTGTTTTTTGCTGGTTTACTCTGTAGCCATTCTGCCCATTCAGAGCAACCAGGGAGAAGATGATCCGAAAGCCTGTTGGCAGCCCTCAGAACCACACTGGCCAGATCTGATGATAGCAAGGACGCTGGGCAAAGATTTGCACCCAGGGAGGGCACAGGCGGTGGTGGGTAGGGCTACACGTTTCCGGGATGCGCCCTCTGGTTACTCCAGCCCACTTTCCCCAATCCCTCCATGCCACCCCCCAAAGTAAATATTTCTCAGGGCCACAGACATTTGAGAAGCCAACCCCTGAGTGGTGACGGCAGCTGGCAAAGCTTTCAACAGCAGGCCAGAGGAGGAAGGGGAGCTGGGGCGCCCAGGCCCATACCAAGCTGCTGGCTCTAGGCTTTCACTATTGTCCCCTGTTTCCAAAGTTCCCAGTCCGGAGGGGGCTGCGAAGGGCAGAGTTTGGGGATTTGTTCAGCCTAGGTATACATAAATAGCAGTAGACAAAATGTCCTTTATCAGCTATTTCCCAGGAAACAGGGAGAAAATTCTTCTCGTTGCCAGATTATAAAAGAAGAGGGAGACAGCCCTCTCTTCTTCCCTCTCCCCCGTGCAGAACACTAAGTCACTGTCTGACACCCACCAGGAGGGTCCCTGTTGGAGAGAAGGCAGGGGCGGGCTGGACGGCTTGGGCAGCTGCTAGGAAGACAGGTTCACTGCCAGCCGGAGCAGAGAAAGTCTTTCCCAGGAAAGGGGAGGTGACGTTAGCCTGCTGGGTAAACTGGAAATTATTAACCACAGGATGAGCAGAATTAAAAAGAGCTGAAAACCGATTGTTGGCTTTACCAGGAGTTATAAGCATGCTAGGGGAAAAAAGGACAAATATATTTGAATTTTTTTTTTTCCTGAGTCAGGAAGCACCATTTCCAATAATTCTGTCTAGTAAAGCTCTCCAGTGTTCTCTCCTGCTGGCATTTCAAGGCTGGTTTTGTTATTTCTTCACACAGATGGCCTAGGAAACACTCACCACACTCAATATATTTTTCTTTTCTCTCTCCCTGCCACCTTTTTTATTCGCCCAAAGGATCTGAGTCTTTTGAATCTGCCCCTTTCTTATTTTCTTTCTATTTCTGATTTAGATAATACTTTAAAACGCCTGTGAAACTATTTACATCACAGGAGAATTTGAGGTGATTTTTTTAATTATAAAAATAATAGGTCCTACTTCCTGCCATCATCAACTAACATTTTATCGCACATTTACCGTGTATCTGGGTGTGTGCCATTTCTTTTCAAAGACGGACATGTGGTAGTTCTATTTTCAGTTGGGTTTTTGTTATTGTTGTCGTTATTGAGTTGTATGAGTTCTTTACATATTTTGGATATTACCCTTTATCAGATATATGATTTACAGACATTTGCTTCCATCCTATAGGTTGTCTTTTCATTTTGGTGATTGTTTTTTTTGCCGTGAGAATTGGTTTAGCTTGATGCAGTCCCACTTGTTGATTTTCGCTTCCCTGCCATCCTATTTCTTGGTATTTATCCAAAGGAAATAAAAACAGGAATATCGACAAGATACTTACACTCCCATGTTTATTGCAGCATTATTCACAACAGCCAAGGTGTGGAAAGAACCTAAGTGTCTGTCAGTGATGAATGGGTAAAGAAGATCTGGTACCTATATATACACTGGAATACTATGCAGCTGTGGGAAAGAAAGAAATCCTGCCATTTGTGACAACATGGATAAACCTGGAGGGCATTATACTAAGTGAGAGAAGTCAGACAGAGGAAGACAAGCACTGTATGTATTCCCTTATGTGTGCAATCTAGAAAAACTGAACCCATTAGAAACAGCAGAATATAATTGCCAGGGGTTGGAGGTAGGAGAATTGGGGAGATGCTGGTTAAAGTATACACATTTGCAGTTAAAAGATGAATAAGTTCTGGTAATCTAATGCACAGCATTTTTATTATAGTCAACAATACTGTATTATATACTTTAAAGTTGCTAAGAGACTAGATTTTAAAGTGTTCTCACCACAAAAATGAAAAGATCACTATCTGACTTCTTTGACATGATGGAGATGTCAGCTAAGAGGCTATGGTGGTAATCATATTACAATAAACACAATAAATGCATCAAATCAACTGACATTCACACCAATGTACACCTTAAATTTATCTCAATAAAAATAAATGTAAAAAAGCTGATATATGAACAAACCACCTAGAAAGTGTATCAAAACATAGAGCCTGAATCAGGAATGTCGGGCCCTGGGAGTCTGCGTTTCTAGCAGCTCCCAGGCGATGGCAGTGTTACTAGCCTCTGGGCCACACCTGGAGCAGCAAAACTGACACCCCATCCCCCCTAACCCTCAGCCTGGTGAAACTGACTTTATCAAAAGAAGTTAAGGGGTTTTCCGAATGAAAGGGAGGAAGGCAGGCGTGAAACAATACTCAGTTTTGGAACTGGCAGTGTGGAAGTGGAAAGGTGAGCGGAAAGACAGCTGCGGGCAGAGGCATGCCCAGGCTTGGGACATCCTCCTTAGCTACAGAGACAGAAGTATAGACCTTGGGCTTTGGAAAAAGAAAGACACAGATTCAAGTTCTGGCTCTGTCATCCCTAAGCGAATGGTCCTGGGCAAGTAATGTCACCTCTCTGAGCCTTAGTTTCCCCAACTGTAAAATGGGGGTAAAACCTACCACCCAGGGTGATTGTAAAGAGCAAGTGAGAAGAAACCACACTTCCAGTACTTCACATGTGCCTACTGCCTGGTCCCTGCCCTGTACATGGGAGCTGTTCACTCATTCAACAAACTTAATGAACAGCTACTAATTTTCAGATCTATTCTACACACTAATGACATAAAGGGAATAAGCTGATCACCATAATAATGACCTAATGACCACCCCCTCTGCCAAATGTTCACATCCTAATCCTTGGAACTTATGAATGTATTATCCTATGTAGCAAAAGGGATTTTGCAGGTGGGGAGAGGGGCATAGATTATCCAGATGGGTCCAACCTAGTCTCATGGAGATGGAAGTAGAGAGATTTCCACATGTCAAAATCTGAGCAGCAATTCTAAATCCTCCAAACTTACTCTGCTTATTAATAGATGCTGCTCAGAGCAACCTTGAGCTCCTGAAATGAAGTCAGGATCATCTTAGACTCAGGTGTAGGCTTACGCTCCTCACATCTTGCATTTCTCATCCAGGTAGCCTTCAATGTGCAAGTGATGGAATGACCTTCACCCAGTTCCAAAGCTGCAGCTGCAGACGCCTGAAAAATCCGAATCACAGATACACGCCCCACCAGCAGCTGCTCTTTGACCTGACTTTCTTCACTTAACGGAAGCTGGTTTTCCCTAGAAAACNAATGACCTTCACCCAGTTCCAAAGCTGCAGCTGCAGACGCCTGAAAAATCTGAGTCACAGACACACGCCCCACCAGCAGCTGCTCTTTGACCTGACTTTCTTCACTTAACGGAAGCTGGTTTTCCTTAGAAAACAAGGAGGATTGCGGATAAGTCTTGAGCAAAATCAATTACTCCAAGCAAGAGAGATGGGCCTGGGGCAGGATGGTGGCTGTTCATTCTTGAGAATATCTTTTCCCGGCTTTAATATTCAAATTTGAGCCCAGAAGATTTCGGTCTGAAAAGTTATACAATCATATACCAAAAGGTGTACTTTTAGGCCCAAGACATTTTTATATGTTCCTGACCTTTGTAGAAACAGTGTTAAACTTTGTTTTTTGGGGCTCCAAAATCACTGCAGATGGTGACTGTNTTTCACTTCTCTTCTTTCCACAGCTATTTGTAAGGCCTCTCCAGACAGTCATTTTGCTTTTTTGCATTTCTTTTCCATGGGGATGTTCTTGATCCTGTTTCCCATACAATGTCATGAACCTTATTCCATAGTTCATCAGGCACTCTTTCTATCAGATCTAGGCCCTTCAATCTATTTCTCACTTCCACTGTATAATCAAAAAGGATTTGATTTAGGTCATACCTGAATGGTCTAGCGGTTTTTCCTACTTTCTTTAGTTTAAGTATGAATTTGGCAATAAGGAGTTCACAATCTGAGCCACAAGTCAGCTCCTGGTCTTGTTTTTGTTGACAGTATAGAGCTTCTCCATCTTTGGCTGCAGAGAATATAATCAATCTGATTTCGGTGTTGACCATCTGATGATGTCCATGTGTAGAGTCTTCTCTTGTGTTGTTGGA
>SJYW01035717.1:192188-249004 GCA_006410735.1 Raphicerus campestris | reverse complement strand
CACATGAAAAGATGCTCAACATCACTCATTATCAGAGAAATGCAAATCAAAACCACAATGAGGTACCATTTCACGCCAGTCAGAATGGCTGCTATCCAAAAGTCTACAAACAATAAATGCTGAAGAGGGTGTGGAGAAAAGGGAACCCTCTTACACTGTGGGTGGGAATGCAAACTAATACAACCACTATGGAGAACAATGTGGAGATTCCTTAAAAATCTGGAAATAGAACTGCCTTATGACCCAGCAATCCCACTGCTGGGCATACACACCGAGGAAACCAGAACTGAAAGAGACACGTGTACCCCAATGTTCATTGCAGCACTGTTTACAACAGCCAGGACATGGAAGCAACCTAGATATCCATTGGCAGAGGAATGGATAAGAAAGCTGTGGTACATATACACAATGGAATATTACTCAGCCATTAAAAAGAATACATCTGAATCAGCTCTAATGAGGTGGATGAAACTGGAGCCTACTATACAGAGTGAAGTAAGTCAGAATGAAAAACACCAATACAGTATACTAATGCATATATATGGAATTTAGAAAGGTGGTAATGAAAACCCTATATACGAGACAGCAAAAGAGACACAGATGTATAGAACAGTCTTTTGGACTCTGAGGGAGAAGGCGAGGGTAGAATGATTTAAGAGAATAGCATTGAATCATGTATATTACCATATGTGAAACAGATCATCAGGCCAGGTTCAATGCATGAGACAAGGTGCTCAGGGCAAGGTGCACCTCAGACAAGGTGCACTGGGATGACCCTGAGGGATGGAATGGGCAGGGAGGTGGGAAGGGGGTTCAGGATGGGGAACACATGTACACCCATGGCTGATTCATGTCAATGTGTGGCAAAACCCACTACAATATTGTAAATTAGCCTCCAATTAAAATAAATAAAATTTTAAAATATCAATAATAATAAAATTTACATGGATGAGAAAAAATTCTCAGGGATCTGAGTGTAATAACTGAACAGAGATGCGACAAAATCTTTCTCTCTCTTAAAAGTGGACCTGATGTGCAAATCTCCCTATGTAGTTCTTAGGTGAATATTTTTCTCAAAACAAAAACATAATAATTATTAAGATGTTGGTATACCAGATATACTTCTTTTACCGTACTTTCACTGTGGGAGTTAGCATAAAATGCATTCTATTTACAGACTACATATAGAGAATTAGCTAGATCTTTTAAAAATGTAGAGGGTTTGATTAATGGAGACCAAACAAGAATTTATTGAATAATAAATTATAAATATGTTTTTAACATTTAATAACAGACTTTCGAAGATTAAGAAATTCAGTCCCTTCTGGTACTTTTCAAATAAGTCTATGCTAATGTTATTTGCAAAGGGTTACAACAATTTCAACACTTTCAGAAAACAATTTTCCTGTTCACTTGCTCATATGATTCCAAACTCACTTATCTTCAGTAGAACAGGATACAAAGTCTGAAGATAAACCCAGACACTTATGGTCATCTAATCTATGACAAAGCAGCAAATATAAATGGAGAAAAGATGGTCTCTTCAAAAAGTGGTGGTGGAAAAAATGGACAGCTACATGAAAAGGATGAAATTAAAACATTCTCTAATACCATACACAAAAATACACTCAAATTGGTTTAAAGACATAAATACAAGCTGGACACTATAAAACTCTTCAGAGGAAAACATGCATAAAACACTCTTTAACATAAATCAAAGCAATATCTTTTTCATTTATCTCCTAGAGTAATGAAAATAAAAGCAAAAATAAACAAATGGGACATAATTAAACTTAAAAGTTATGGCATAGCAAGAAACCATAAACAAAATGAAAAGATGGGAGGAAAATATATTTGCAAACAAAGTGACCAACAAGGGATTAATCACCAAAATATACAAGTAGTTCGTGAGCTCTAAATAAAAAAATACAAACAAACAAACCCAATCAAAAAATGGGTGGAAGATCTAAATAGACCTTCCTCCAAAGAAGACATATAGATGGGCAAGAGGAACATAAAAAGATGCTCAACATCACAAATTATTACAGAATTGCAAATCAAAACTATAATGAGGTATCTCGTCACACTGGTCAGAATGGCCATCATCAAAAAATCTAATAAATAATAAAGTTCGTCAAAAACATCTACAAACAATAAATTCTGTAGAGGGACTGGAGAAAAGGGAAACCTCCCCTACACTGTTGGTAGGAATATAAATTGGTACAGCCACTATGGAGAACAGTATGGAAGTTCACTTAAAAATGAAAACCATTTCATTGCTACCATATAATCCAGCAATCTGACTCCTGGACATATACCTGGAGAAAACTATAATTCAAAGAAAAGTTATGACCAAACTAGACAGCATATTCAAAAGCAGAGACATTACTTTGCCGACTAAGGTCCATCTAGTCAAGGCTATGGTTTTTCCTGTGGTCATGTATGGATGTGAGAGTTGGACTGTGAAGAAGGCTGAGCACCGAAGAATTGATGCTTTTGAACTGTGGTGTTAGAGAAGGCTCTTGAGAGTCCCTTGGACTGCAAGGAGATCCAACCAGTCCATTCTGAAGGAGATCAACCCTGGGATTTCTTTGGAAGGAATGACGCTAAAGCTAAAACTCCAGTACTTTGGCCACCTCATGTGAAGAGTTGACTCATTGGAAAAGACTCTGATGCTGGGAGGGATTGGGGGCAGGAGGAGAAGGGGACGACAGAGGATGAGGTGGCTGGATGGCATCACAGGCTCGATGGACGTGAGTCTGAGTGAACTCCGGGAGCTGGTGATGGACAGGGAGGCCTGGCGTGCTTTGATTCATGGGGTCGCAGAGTCAGACACAACTGAGCGACTGAACTGACTGACTGACCTTTGTACAGGTGTTTACACTGTATGTTACCTGTATTGCATGGCATCTGTAGAATGTATGTATCTAGTCTATGGTCCAGCACATTAAATAGCTGATAACTGACCACATTAAGGAAGTTGGCTACAAACCAGTCACTGCTAAGCATTTCATGTGCATGAGGAATAGTAACACGACAAAAGCAAGAACAGGAATCCTAACTCTGCCAAATACTGGCTTTGAAAGCCTGAGCTAGCTACTTAGGTCTCAGTCCCTTTATCTGAAAAATGGGAACAATATGACTATATGTCATCAGTTCTAAGATGCAATTTTTCGCATGTTAGCAGGTCTGAAATCAGACCATGCCATACAACCAACTGAGTTTTAGATGCAATTAGAAATGGTATCACCCACCCAACAATGTTGTTAGGAGGATTAATGGAGATCACTACACTTAGAAAATTCTGAGCCTTGGCTCTGACACACAGTCCTAAAATATATATCAGCAACTAATACTTAATTTCTATCTCCAGCTCTGGGCTCCCCGGCACCTATCTAGTGATGATCTTAACTTGTCCAAGTAGGACCCTGATTTCCTTGCCCCATGCCCTGCTTCTCCCCAGTCTTTCCCTTCTTAGTAAACAGTACCACCTTCCACCAGATGCTCAGGGCCAGAAACATGAGTCATCCCTGAGTCCTCTTTCTCTCATTTTGGAAACAAAATCCATCCCCAAATCCCGTCACCTCCATCTTCGAAATACATCAGGAAATTGACCACTTCTCCCTACCTACCCCTTGCTTCTACCACCCTAGCCAGAGGCACCATCCCCTGTAACAACAACCTGCTGACTCAGTTCCTGGTGGCCACCCTTGCTGTGTTCCCTCCCACACCGAGACACTCTTCAACCACGCAGCAACCAGAGGATCCTTTAAAAACCAAGCCCCTCCCCTAAGGAACCCTGCTCCCCTCCATCCCACTCGGCAGAATCCTCACGGTCACCCAGTCACCCGCTACCGATGCTGCAGGGCGTGGCCTCTCTGGCCGCTCATCCTACCCCATGCTGTCTCCGTCCCCATGCTGTCTCTCCCCGGCCGCCATGCCCCTTCCACTCTGGCCACCTTGCTGTCCCTTGGACTTGCCAGGTCTGTTTCTGCCTCAGAGCTTTCCCAGTTGCTACTCCCTCTGCTTGGGATGCTGTTCCCTCACCTCCTTCGGGTTCCTACGATTTTGTACAAGAAACAATTATGCACCCATATGCTTATTGTCTCTTTCTCCTCCTAGAAGAAAAGCTTCTTGAAGACTTTTATTCTACAAACAAGACTTACCATCTAGTTTGCCACTGTATTCCCAGCACCTAACAGTACCTGTAACATGGATGAACAATGCAAGTGTGTTGAGCGATTGATTGAATGAATTAGTGGACATCAGGTAAGGTTTTTAGACATGAGGATATGTAAGTGTATGTACACATACATTTACATACACACATTATTCATGTCTATATGTCCATATCCATATCTACACTTATCTATCAAACACAAAGCAGAACATATTCATTCATAAAGAGATACAGACCAAGATTTTATTTTTGGCTCTGTATCCACTGAAGAATTTTAGAGACAAAACAATATTGTATTTGAAGAAATACAAGCCCAAGATCATACCAGGTCTAGCAGTGGCTACTCAAAGAATGTTGGAGCTAAAAGTTTCTTCAAGATCTTCTAGCCCAGAGTCAACAAAATGTGTCCTGTCACTTCCTCTCTCGTGCCCTTGGCAGACATCACCAGCAGATCAAAGTACTTTCTCCCTCTGAACTTCCGAGTCTTTAATATATTGCTCCAGGCAGCCTCAGCCACTTAACCGAAATGACTTGATATCCCAGATCTGGCCCACCCCAAACAATTTCTGGATTGAGATTCTGAGACCCAAAAGGGGACCCTTATTCATCCCCAGTTTCATAGCACATCAGAGGCAAAGTACAGGCCATCATGGCCGGACACCTAGTTTGCATTCCTAAGGTCAGACATTAAGCTGGAAGGGAATTTAAGAGATTATCTTTAATACGAAATCACATAGTCAGAAAGTCATTTTTTTTAAAGCTCTTTCATTACTTATGATTACTTCAAAAGATTTTACTCATTTGCAGCCAAAGGCAACTCACTAGTAAAATGAGCTCAGGAATCAGACCACTCCTGGCTTCCAGGAAGACACTAAATAGAACCAATTTAGCAGTCAAGAGATCAAGAAGAAATTCGTGCCTTTGGGGAGACCAAGAGACAGCTCAGCAAAAATAGAAAGGGGCTGAACAGCTTGAATGGTGGGAAGTGGAAGAAGAGCAACACATTTTCCAACTAAAAATGGAATCACGATTGTGCTCAGATTCCACTCTGAGGAAGGTAACCCTATCCTCAGCTCAAGACTAAATCCCAACTGTCCAAGCCAAGCATGCAGTTTCATTCCTCTGACAATAATAAGTACAAAACTGCCTGTGGCACATTTCTGACCATAGGCCTGCTGCAGGACTCTGCGGAAAGTTTGTTCACTCTTAAAATGAGAAACACAGAGAAATTCAGTCTCTTTTTCTTATGTCAAAAAATCGTTGCAACTGAGTGTGGTGACTGGGCTGTGGCAGCCACCTGGGCGCCATGAGGGAAGCAGCCTAAGGGAGGACTGATAGGCCTAGCATGTCACAGCAGTGAGATGGAAGGAAACTGGATACTTGGTAACATAAAGAACAAAGGAGTCAACAGGCCCTGAAGACACTCTACCTTGAATCATAGATCCTCCTTTGTTTAAACCATTGAGTTGGATTTCTGTTACCTGCCTCCAAAGAATCCTAACTGGTACATGAAACCACCTCCCATTTCCTTCGAGAGAGTCAAACAGGCCCAGTCAAATCTCCAGACATTTCCCAACTCCCAGACACTGCCCTCCCACTCTCCTAGTTGTGTGAAGACAGAGCAGACAGGGTCTGCTCTGAAGGCAGCTAGGAAAGCTCTACCATTACCAAATTGTGTTCCTGGTGTCTGAATGGTTCTCTTTAGGCAGGCAAAACGTCCTGGGATGGAATAAGTCCCCTAATTGTGAAGGAACTAATCACGTCTCTTCTTCTAAGAAATATAGGCACTAACTGTTACCCACTGAAGCAGATGCAAAGACACGAACACATGTACAGGGGTTTCACTAAAGGAAATGCCGACGGGATTAAATGCCCATGGGGGAGGGAGGGGGAATCAGACAGCAGGCAGACTTTGATGCACTTTGACCCTGAGTGAGGGAAAGAGGGGCGATGGGGTGGAGATGACCTAGGCTTTCATGCTGCAGGACTGTCATTCTGCCAAAGTCTACTGTGAGAGGAGTCCTGTGTCCGCAAGGATGGACCACCTTAGTTTTCCTGCCACACAGATGCAGCAGGCCCCTGGTCACTTCAGTTCAGTTCAGTTCAGTCACTCAGTTGTGTCTGACTCTTTGCGATCCCATGAATTACAGCACGCCAGGCCTTCCTGTCCATCATCATCTTCCGGAGTTCACTCAANTATTCATATCTATATGTCCATATCCATATCTACACTTATCTATCAAACACAAAGCAGAACATATTCATTCATAAAGAGATACAGACCAAGATTTTATTTTTGGCTCTGTATCCACTGAAGAATTTTAGAGACAAAACAATATTGTATTTGAAGAAATACAAGCCCAAGATCATACCAGGTCTAGCAGTGGCTACTCAAAGAATGTTGGAGCTAAAAGTTTCTTCAGGATCTTCTAGCCCAGAGTCAACAAAATGTGTCCTGTCACTTCCTCTCTCGTGCCCTTGGCAGACATCACCAGCAGATCAAAGTACTTTCTCCCTCTGAACTTCCGAGTCTTTAATATATTGCTCCAGGCAGCCTCAGCCACTTAACTGAAATGACTTGATATCCCAGATCTGGCCCACCCCAAACAATTTCTGGATTGAGATTCTGAGACCCAAAAGGGGACCCTTATTCATCCCCAGTTTCATAGCACATCAGAGGCAAAGTACAGGCCATCATGGCCGGACACCTAGTTTGCATTCCTAAGGTCAGACATTAAGCTGGAAGGGAATTTAAGAGATTATCTTTAATATGAAATCACATAGTCAGAAAGTCATTTTTTTTAAAGCTCTTTCATTACTTATGATTACTTCAAAAGATTTTACTCATTTGCAGCCAAAGGCAACTCACTAGTAAAATGAGCTCAGGAATCAGACCACTCCTGGCTTCCAGGAAGACACTAAATAGAACCAATTTAGCAGTCAAAGAGATCAAGAAGAAATTCTTGCCTTTGGGGAAACCAAGAGACAGCTCAGCAAAAATAGAAAGGGGCTGAACAGCTTGAATGGTGGGAAGTGGAAGAAGAGCAACACATTTTCCAACTAAAAATGGAATCACGATTGTGCTCAGATTCCACTCTGAGGAAGGTAACCCTATCCTCAGCTCAAGACTAAATCCCAACTGTCCAAGCCAAGCATGCAGTTTCATTCCTCTGACAATAATAAGTACAAAACTGCCTGTGGCACATTTCTGACCATAGGCCTGCTGCAGGACTCTGCGGAAAGTTTGTTCACTCTTAAAATGAGAAACACAGAGAAATTCAGTCTCTTTTTCTTATGTCAAAAAATCGTTGCAACTGAGTGTGATGACTGGGCTGTGGCAGCCACCTGGGCGCCATGAGGGAAGCAGCCTAAGGGAGGACTGATAGGCCTAGCATGTCACAGCAGTGAGATGGAAGGAAACTGGATACTTGGTAACATAAAGAACAAAGGAGTCAACAGGCCCTGAAGACACTCTACCTTGAATCATAGATCCTCCTTTGTTTAAACCATTGAGTTGGATTTCTGTTACCTGCCTCCAAAGAATCCTAACTGGTACATGAAACCACCTCCCATTTCCTTCGAGAGAGTCAAACAGGCCCAGTCAAATCTCCAGACATTTCCCAACTCCCAGACACTGCCCTCCCACTCTCCTAGTTGTGTGAAGACAGAGCAGACAGGGTCTGCTCTGAAGGCAGCTAGGAAAGCTCTACCATTACCAAATTGTGTTCCTGGTGTCTGAATGGTTCTCTTTAGGCAGGCAAAACGTCCTGGGATGGAATAAGTCCCCTAATTGTGAAGGAACTAATCACGTCTCTTCTTCTAAGAAATGTAGGCACTAACTGTTACCCACTGAAGCAGATGCAAAGACACGAACACATGTACAGGGGTTTCACTAAAGGAAATGCCGACGGGATTAAATGCCCATGGGGGAGGGAGGGGGAATCAGACAGCAGGCAGACTTTGATGCACTTTGACCCTGAGTGAGGGAAAGAGGGGCGATGGGGTGGAGATGACCTAGGCTTTCATGCTGCAGGACTGTCATTCTGCCAAAGTCTACTGTGAGAGGAGTCCTGTGTCCGCAAGGATGGACCACCTTAGTTTTCCTGCCACACAGATGCAGCAGGCCCCTGGTCACTTCAGTTCAGTTCAGTTCAGTCACTCAGTTGTGTCTGACTCTTTGCGATCCCATGAATTACAGCACGCCAGGCCTTCCTGTCCATCATCATCTTCCGGAGTTCACTCAACCTCATATCCATGGAGTCAGCGATGCCATCCAGCCATCTCATCCTCTGTCGTCCCCTTCTCCTCCTGCCCCCAATCCCTCTCAGCATCAGAGTCTTTTCCAATGAGTCAACTCTTCACATGAGGTGGCCAAAGTACTGGAGTTTCAGCTTCAGCATCATTCCTTCCAAAGAAATCCCAGGGCTGATCTCCTTCAGAATGGACTGGTTGGATCTCCTTGCAGTCCAAGGGACTCTCAAGAGTCTTCTCTAACACCACAGTTCAAAAGCATCAATTCTTCGGTGCTCAGCCTTCTTCACAGTCCAACTCTCACATCCATACATGACCACAGGAAAAACCACAGCCTTGACTAGACAGACCTTCATCGGCAAAGTAATGTCTCTGCTTTTGAATATACCATCTAGGTTGGTCATAACTTTCCTTCCAAGGAGTAAGTGTTTTTTAATTTCATGGCTGCAGTCACCATCTGCAGTGATTTTGGAGCCCCCCAAAATAAAGTCTGACACTGTTTCCACTGTTTCCCCACCTATTTCCCGTGAGGTGATGGGACCAGATACCATGATCTTCGTTTTCTGAATGTTGAGCTTTAAGCCAACTTTTTCCACTCTCCACTTTCACTATCAAGAGGCTTTTTAATTCTTCTTCACTTTCTGCCATAAGGTGGTGTCATCTGCACATCTGAGGTTACTGATATTTCTCCCGGCATTCTTGATTCCAGCTTGTGTTTCTTCCAGTCCAGTGTTTCTCATGATGTACTCTGCATAGAAGTTAAATAAGCAGGATGACAATATACAGCCTTGACATACTCCTTTTCCTATTTGGAACCAGTCTGTTGTTCCATGTCCAGTTCTAACTGTTGCTTCCTGACCTGCATACAGATTTCTCAAGAGGCAGGTTAGGTGGTCTGGTATTCCCATCTCTTTCAGAATTTTCCACAGTTTATTGTGATCCACACAGTCAAAGGCTTTGGCATAGTCAATAAAGCAGAAATAGATGTTTTTCTGGAACGCTCTTGCTTTATCCATGATCCAGCAGATGTTGGCAATTCAATCTCTGGTTCCTCTGCCTTTTCTAAAACCAGCTTGAACATCAAGGAGTTCATAGTTTACGTATTGCTGAAGCCTGGCTTGGAGAATTTTGAGCATTACTTTACTAGCATGTGAGAGAGTGCAGTTGTGCAGTAGTTTGAGCATTCTTTGGCATTGCCTTTCTTTGGGATTGGAATGAAAATTGACCTTTTCTAGTCCTGTGGCCACTGCTGAGTTTTCCAAATTTGCTGGCATATTGAGTGCAGCACTTTCACAGCATCATCTTTCAGGATTTGAAACAGCTCAACTGGAATTCCGTCACCTCCACTAGCTTTGTTCATAGTGATACTTTCTAAGGCCCACTTGACTTCACATTCCAAGATGTCTGGCTCTAGATTAGTGATCACATCATCATGATTATCTGGATCGTGAAGATCTTTTTTGTACAGTTCTTCCATGTATTCTTGCCACCTCTTCTTAGTATCTTCACCCTGTAAGTAGAGGAGTGCGAGGAGCATTCCGTGGCTGTCACAGGCAGCTGGGAGTGGGGGGTTGGGGGAGGCAGGGCGTGAATGGGCTCCCAGCAGGGTAGAGGGGAAGGAGACCCATGGATCTAGCTGGAGACGAATGTCTGTGTGACAGTCACATTCCCCGTCACCCAGCGACTCCATCAATCTCTTAGTGAACTCACCTCCATCCACCGAGGTATCAACTGGGCACCTGGCTATTGTCACTGTTGTGAGAACTCCAGGGCATGGTGTGGTGTGGGCCAGGGTAGCATGAGAAGATGGTGGGCTTACAAGGTCCAAGAGCCACAAGCATCTGGGTATTAGGGTCGCTCTGGACTGTTGTGGGCATGCACTTTGGGGCAGTTTGACATAATTCATCTGGTGAACCTCAGCTGACTTCTGACTTACTCATTATGTTGGAAGGATATAAGCTTGGGTGCTGCATCAGAGATGCAAACACACATAACTTAAAGGAGAAAGCAGTCAGCACGTCCCCACGTATCAGTGGAGGTGCAAGGTGGGAGCTGGAACCCAGGCTCCAGCGCTCTTCTTGCTCTGCCCTCCCCTGAACACTGCAGAATCACGTTGCCAACAGGATCGCACTGGTAGGATAAGGCTGGGGCAGCATATGTGTGGGCCTGGCCTTGTTCTAAATGCTTTAGAGCTATGAGTCCTTTAGCCTATATACTATGAGGCAGACAGAAGCAACTCAGTTTTAAACAAAAAACAAAGCTCTGAGCTCTTGCAACCATACCTATCAGCCAGTTGGGAGGGTGAGGCAGGAGTGGTGCCCTCCTCCGTTTCAGAGTGCAAGACGGACACTGGGAGCCCAAGGGCCACTGTGGCTGCAGTGAAGGCTGAGAAGTGCAGTCTCTGGCTGGGCAGGCACATGCAGTGTGGCCAGTGACATTTCTCCTCCTTTGCCTGGAATGGGTCTCTCAACCTTTCTCTCATGATTTAGGCTCACTTTACCATCATTCAAGACTCAGTTCATCGTCACTGGGAAGACACTCCCACCCCTACCCTGACTAGGTTAATGCCCTCCGCACCCCCTACCACTACCCCAACACAGGCTCTCATAAGCTTCTGAGATTCCTTCTATTTCAGCCCTTATATATTATTATAAGATCTCCCCTGGGCCACAGACCAACAGACATTGTTTGGCCCACACTATTTCTTTCCATTAAAAAAAAATCATACAAAAAAAATTTTTTTAAGTTCTGATTTTTATTATAAAATAATTATGTGTGGACCAGCAGTAATGGGCACCTTGTTCATTCAACAAATATTGAATAATTCTTTGAACATCTACTATGCTGAGAAGAATTGAGACAAAGTCAGCTTATCCTCATTCTAAAGAGAGGGAAAATGAGGCAGAGAAACTGCAACTTGCCTAAAGGTTAAAATGCCCTTAAGTGAGTTTTCTCCTTAAAAATCATAAAAGCACAGCCACGCTGGGCAGTCATTGCTGTGTAAGACCAGTCGACTGGGGCTGAGTAGCTCCCTAATTCCTGTGCAGAAGACACAGGACTTTTCACACAGACCCCACCAGGCCCTACTGTCCCATGCCATGCCTGCTTCATTTTATTTATGAATGAATAAATGAATAAAATGGCCCTGCAGGAAGAAGGGGTTGCACTCTCCTGAACCCTGAGCTTCTGTGGGGACGAGGTGCATCTCTTCTGGGTGTACTCTGCACTTGGCACACTGTGTATGTTCAAAAGCACTTGTCAGGCATGCGACTAGATCCGTGGAAACATTCAGAATTAAAATTGCACTGAAGCGGCAGCTTACACTCCGCCCACCCCTCTCCCCAAAGGATCTATATTTAATTGTCTTTGCAAAATCGGAGCCTGCGAGCAACTTCACACTGGAGATCCTTCCCAAACGTCAGAGACGCAGCAGCTTGGCCAGCCGCCTGCGTCAGCCTATTAATAGCCTCTGGCTGTGTTTCCTGGGCAGCCGCATTGTTCTTAGAGGCAGAGAGAGAAAGGCAACCTTCTAAGTCCAACCAGCCCCACCCCCGGCCTCATCCATTCCTCCCTGGCGCCCTTCCTCCCATCTCTGTCTCCGAACAGCACACCCCGCTGCGTATTCTGCAGGAGGGCTTTTTATTTATTTATTTTTGTCAGCACTCATCAGTGTGGTGGGGATGGGAAATAAGAGCCCTGGCCCATGTGAAAGTGCTTTAGCGGGGTCTCCAGGGAGAATCCTGTGCTGCCTGCAGCGCCAGAGGTCACTGTCACCTTGGCCTGAGGTGGCCTGTTTACCAAAGTGAAATGAAGATATCAGTCAGATGTCAGGGAAATGCTAATGGCGGGCGCCAGGCTGGGAGCCGGTGAGGTGATCCCTTCCTTCCCAATCCTGCAGCACAAAGGCCTCAATAACTTAGCAGCTCCGATAAGAGGTCAGCAGGCAAATGTCAGGTCCCTGACGGACTGCTCCTCCTGGCCAGGCTGCAGAGCCTTCCAGGCTGCCTCTCGCTTTTCCACATCCAGTCTATTCAACTGCAGGAAGGGTAGGTGTTTGAAACCCTGGCCCGCCCTTTCTCTATAGCAGGAAAGAAAGCCTCGTCTCTCTCGGGGCCCAAGGTCTGGAGGCACATCATTATCCTCCCTCCAGAGATAGGAAGCGTGGGATGCTGACCACATCCCGTCACTTAGTAGGATGGATGGGCCTGGATTCCGCAGCAGAAAAGGATAGGAAACAGCGGGCTCTGTTTATGGCTGTGGGAAGGGTACACAGCTGGGCAGCCTCCCCACGCTGGGCCTCCTGAAGAAGTCACCACTGAATCAGGACCCCAGCGCCCTGAGGCCAAGAATCAAAGAGGCTGTTAGGTCTGTCTCCCAGGGGAGCGACTCCCTTTTACATTCTTTCTATTGCTTTTCCATCCTGGGGGTTAACACCCGAGATGAGCTTCTCCAGCTCTGCTTTGGGGAGCCAGGGTCCACCTCCGCTAGAGTTGGCTAGCATGCCATCGTCTTCAGGCAGCCCCTTTCCACCATCCCAACTTCAGCTGGCTCCTCCTTTGGGTTCTTTTGTGAGACGCTGAAGAGTTACTTTGCCTGTATTGTCTGCATTCATTATCCAGGTTTTCTGCAAGCTCTCCTTTCTCCCCTATCAGTCAACCTGCTGCAATTTTTCTCTGGGCTTTTTCCACCAACCCTGCATTGGTCACGATAAAACCCGTGCCTCCCGGGAACCCTGCTCTGCTACTCTCTAAAGCGAGACCACTCTCTAGTCTGTTGGTGTCATGTCAGGGTAAAACAGCAGGAAGATGACATTTTTCCACATTTCCAGAATCCGGTTGAAAAGGTCACCAATTCACAAAGCCTCTCCTAGCTGCTTATGAAAGGGTAGTGTTGAAAATATGGTTTCGTTTTTCCTGCTGCAAGGCCAGGGATTAAAAGAAAGCCCCCTGGTTCCTTCTAAGCCTGAGAGTAGAACTTTGGGGTCCATCAGCCAGGCCCAGTTCCTTCTGTTCTCACAGGTCACGGACCTCGTGACCATTTGGGGAGTGCTGCCGTGGGACTCTGCAGCGGGAGCGCACAGCCCTGCAGAATTGCGAGCGCCCTGCTTGCCTGCAACCCATCAATGGGGACTGTGGAGCTCTTCAAAAATCTGGAGGGTGGCTGAGGAGCTCCCCTCCGGGAAACGTGCTGGGAGGTGAGGATGGAGGGAGTGCAAGCTCCACACCAGACCGGATCGGTGTGTACTCTGTTCTCCCTCTTCAGGTTTCACGGGGAACGGGGAGCATCTGGGTGGTGGTGAGCATGGCACAGACGATGAAGAAAATCACCCACTGGAAAGCTCAGGACAAACAGTGACAGCGCAGTCTCAAACTGTCTTCTCCTCTTCAGGAAATCAAGCAATGTTAGAAGGTCTGTCTGTGTGTGTGTTTGGGTTTTTCTGAGGATGGAGGGCTCTGCAGAACCACAGGGGCTGGGGGCTCAGACGGAGTAAGTGTAAGGCCTCACACTCATTCCTCTCAGTTGCCTATTTTCCCTTTGTGCCCTTCTCCCACCCCTCAAGCGGGTTCCCAGCCCTGGAAGTTTGCCCCCTTGGGATGGTATCACCCAGTCTTTCCCAACCTCTGGTTTCTGGTTGAGTTTGCCGAATAGGAGGTCCTAAAGGAAGGAAAATGAGGAAGGGAGAGAGGCTGGGACATTTCTTCCCCACTGCCATCTTCCTAAAGCGCAGGTCTCTAGCAGCTGTGTGACTCTTCAGACCTGGAGCTGGTAACGGCTTTTGCTATTATGAGACCTATCGGTTATCTATTGGTGTGCAACAAATCATCCCAAATGTAGGGATTCAAATCAATCATTATGTATCTGTAGATGATTCTGCAGTCTGGGCTGGACTTGTCTGGGCAGCTATTCTGCTGGTCAGGGAATCACTCATGGAGCTGCTATGATCTAACAGGTGGACTGGCTATTGGCTGCATGCCTTGGTTCTCCTCTATGTGGCTCCTCATCACCCATTAGGCTAAATCAGGCTTCTGGACAGGGAAGTCTCANTCTCTCCAGCAGGAAAGAAAGCCTCGTCTCTCTCGGGGCCCAAGGTCTGGAGGCACATCATTATCCTCCCTCCAGAGATAGGAAGCGTGGGATGCTGACCACATCCCGTCACTTAGTAGGATGGATGGGCCTGGATTCCGCAGCAGAAAAGGATAGGAAACAGCGGGCTCTGTTTATGGCTGTGGGACGGGTACACAGCTGGGCAGCCTCCCCACGCTGGGCCTCCTGAAGAAGTCACCACTGAATCAGGACCCCAGCGCCCTGAGGCCAAGAATCAAAGAGGCTGTTAGGTCTGTCTCCCAGGGGAGCGACTCCCTTTTACATTCTTTCTATTGCTTTTCCATCCTGGGGGTTAACACCCGAGATGAGCTTCTCCAGCTCTGCTTTGGGGAGCCAGGGTCCACCTCCGCTAGAGTTGGCTAGCATGCCATCGTCTTCAGGCAGCCCCTTTCCACCATCCCAACTTCAGCTGGCTCCTCCTTTGGGTTCTTTTGTGAGACGCTGAAGAGTTACTTTGCCTGTATTGTCTGCATTCATTATCCAGGTTTTCTGCAAGCTCTCCTTTCTCCCCTATCAGTCAACCTGCTGCAATTTTTCTCTGGGCTTTTTCCACCAACCCTGCATTGGTCACGATAAAACCCGTGCCTCCCGGGAACCCTGCTCTGCTACTCTCTAAAGCGAGACCACTCTCTAGTCTGTTGGTGTCATGTCAGGGTAAAACAGCAGGAAGATGACATTTTTCCACATTTCCAGAATCCGGTTGAAAAGGTCACCAATTCACAAAGCCTCTCCTAGCTGCTTATGAAAGGGTAGTGTTGAAAATATGGTTTCGTTTTTCCTGCTGCAAGGCCAGGGATTAAAAGAAAGCCCCCTGGTTCCTTCTAAGCCTGAGAGTAGAACTTTGGGGTCCATCAGCCAGGCCCAGTTCCTTCTGTTCTCACAGGTCACGGACCTCGTGACCATTTGGGGAGTGCTGCCGTGGGACTCTGCAGCGGGAGCGCACAGCCCTGCAGAATTGCGAGCGCCCTGCTTGCCTGCAACCCATCAATGGGGACTGTGGAGCTCTTCAAAAATCTGGAGGGTGGCTGAGGAGCTCCCCTCCGGGAAACGTGCTGGGAGGTGAGGATGGAGGGAGTGCAAGCTCCACACCAGACCGGATCGGTGTGTACTCTGTTCTCCCTCTTCAGGTTTCACGGGGAACGGGGAGCATCTGGGTGGTGGTGAGCATGGCACAGACGATGAAGAAAATCACCCACTGGAAAGCTCAGGACAAACAGTGACAGCGCAGTCTCAAACTGTCTTCTCCTCTTCAGGAAATCAAGCAATGTTAGAAGGTCTGTCTGTGTGTGTGTTTGGGTTTTTCTGAGGATGGAGGGCTCTGCAGAACCACAGGGGCTGGGGGCTCAGACGGAGTAAGTGTAAGGCCTCACACTCATTCCTCTCAGTTGCCTATTTTCCCTTTGTGCCCTTCTCCCACCCCTCAAGCGGGTTCCCAGCCCTGGAAGTTTGCCCCCTTGGGATGGTATCACCCAGTCTTTCCCAACCTCTGGTTTCTGGTTGAGTTTGCCGAATAGGAGGTCCTAAAGGAAGGAAAATGAGGAAGGGAGAGAGGCTGGGACATTTCTTCCCCACTGCCATCTTCCTAAAGCGCAGGTCTCTAGCAGCTGTGTGACTCTTCAGACCTGGAGCTGGTAACGGCTTTTGCTATTATGAGACCTATCGGTTATCTATTGGTGTGCAACATATCATCCCAAATGTAGGGATTCAAATCAATCATTATGTATCTGTAGATGATTCTGCAGTCTGGGCTGGACTTGTCTGGGCAGCTATTCTGCTGGTCAGGGAATCACTCATGGAGCTGCTATGATCTAACAGGTGGACTGGCTATTGGCTGCATGCCTTGGTTCTCCTCTATGTGGCTCCTCATCACCCATTAGGCTAAATCAGGCTTCTGGACAGGGAAGTCTCAGGTCATCTTCCAAGAAGGTGAAAGCAGAAGTTGCAAGGCTTCCAGAAGCCTTGCTTTGGACCTTTCACAATACCACTGCTGGCACATTCTATTGACCAAAGCAAGTACCAAGACTAGGCCAGATTCAAGGAATGGGAAAATGGACTTCATCTTTTCATAGGAGCAACTCCAAAGTCTCTTTGCAGAGGAGCCTGGATACTGGAGTGGGAAGGATTTGTGACTGTAACTTGAAATCTAGCACCATAGTTTCTGAATTTATTTCAGTTCTTTGGTTCCCTTAAGTTTCCATTCCCATGTGAGTGGTGGCTTCATCGGTGTCTGTTCAATGGAATCATCTGAATGAAGTTCTATTTCCTGCCAGGACTTTGATAAATATACCTTTCAATAGTAGTGCTAGCTCCATTCATTGTATAGTTATTATCGTCATTGTTGTTGACATGTAGTCCTTGACTTGCTAGCAGTTTAATTTGCAGAGTCACACTTTTATCCCTTGTATATTTACAACTGTGGCATTTTATGTCCAATGCAGCCCTACTCGTATGAAGAAAAGCTGTCTCATCAGGAGCAGCTGACACGTTTCCAGAACACACCATGGCCCAAATACTATCCAAGAATTCTGTATGGTCAAGATCTGACTTGGCGCACACAGCAGCCTCAGAAGGAGGCACCACCTCACAGAAGAACAAACTAAGGCCCTGAGAGGCAACTAGTTTGCTCCATGTCACACAGCAATTGGGAGAATGACAGTCAAAATCCTTCCAAAGAAATTTTTCTGATTTTTGACACTAATGATATTCTTCCAGCTTGTATAAAGTCAGAAATCACAAAGGATTTAAGAAATTTGAACGGTGTACAACATCACATACTAAAACGGACATGATTTGCTTTCTTTTGTACAGTGTAGCTGATATCTACATCAGGAGGCTATGAAATGTGTGGGAAATAAGTATACAGCATATGTTAAATTTATCCCTATTTGTGCTGATTTCTATAGACAGCTAGGCATCAGACCCGTGGTCTGGAACTCATTCCTGAAAATCAGGCACGGCTGATGCTATTCTGTTCTCTTGTTGCTATACAACACAGACTGCGGCCTTTGCTACACTCCACTGGGGTTTGCTCTGAGTATCCACCATGCTCAAGTCCATCCGCACTGCTTCATTATTGCAGAGCTGCTGGTGCTTAAAAAAAAAATCAGATCCTTGCACACAAATGAGTTTCTGGGGCCTGGTTAGTAAAACATACTTCAGGAAGCATTCATAACCTCCACCCAGCTGCCTACTTTTGAGTGAGATTCTCAATGTCCAAAACAAGCAAAACCCTAGAAATATAACTCTATTCATTTTGTGGAAGGTGCCTTCTGTCATTGGAGGATAAAATCGTTTCATTCTCCCCCCTGGGGGCGTTGCAGTAGCTTTCTGATTGGCAGCCCTGCTTCCGTCCTTGTGCCCCTTCAATCCATTCTCCATTTAGAAAACAGTGATCTTCTTAAAACACAAATCATCTGTCTCTTCCCTGCCTCCCAAACTACCACCACACAACATCTCCTCCAAACTTCTTCCTAGATTATGCCCACATTTCAGGCCTTCTCCCGATTGACCACCAGCTCCAGCTGCAGATGCTGCCTCACAGACATGCCAAGATCACTTTCTGCTCAGAGATGCTGCACCTACTATCTTAGGATGCTGTGCCCTTGGATCTCTGCATGGCTGGCTCCTTCTCATCAAGTCTCCCCTTGAATGTCACCTCCACCATGGAGCCTTCCCAGCTTGCTCTTTCACATCACTCAGTTTCTCTTTAATTCCAGCACTCATCACCAGCAATATCTTTCTGGTTATTCAGTTATGTATTCTCCTTCCCCCATGAGCAAATGAGCTCCATGGGAGAAGCAGCGTTGTCTGGGGTCACAAACATAACCCACAATTTGGGGTCAGTCTCCAGGCAGCTCCTAGTTCAGAGTTCTAGCCACGGCACCAGCCTGCTTCTGGAACAAGTGCTGGTATTTTGTTCTCAGGCAGCTTTGGAAATCAGATCTCATTCCCAAGCCGCGTGATCCATTCGGCAGCAAGAGAGAAGGCTGCGATGAGGACACAAAGGTGCCCTCAGTCTTCAGAGAGATACCAGCCCTCCAAGGAAGCGAGTCACAGATAAAGGCTGAGAACCAGTCCCAAAGGCTGCCCCAATCGCTGGAAGCTGTCCCCCTCTCGGACCCCGCCAGCTCTCAGCCTTTCACAAACTTAGCCATCTCCCAGCCTTTTGAATGTGCCAGTATCGCCTAGCTACAGAATTACCACGCAGATAGGGCTCCAGGGATGAAATTAGATTTCCCTTTGCAGAACAAAGACAAACACACACTCTTCTAGCCCATCCTGGGAGAGCTGTATTGGGAGGGCCTGCTTCCGGGCCAGGCATTCAAAGCCCATGGGCTGTCTTGCTTGCTTCAGCAGTTCCTGGCAAAGTGCAACGGAGTTCTCCAGCTTTGAAATCTAATTGCCTGCCCATGGCTGTGAATCCCTCTCCAAAGGCAAAAACAAAAAAAAAACAAAAAAAACACACAAAACCTGTTTTAAGTAGGAGGGGGAGGGGAAGGAGGAGGGAAACAGTTCTCATGGAACCAGCCGAGATGAACCCATTTAAGCTTTGACATGATACCTTTGGGGGAAGCCAATTGTTAATAGTCTGAGAAGCTCCTGTTTAAAAGAGAAAGATCCATAAATGCAGCTTCTGTCAGTAATGAGAAAATGGAAATCACAGGCAAAACCAGAAAACTCATTCCCCCAGAATCTTAATGATCTCCAAGATAATTGTGCTGGTTTCTCAAATCAAGGCGTGAACGGTGACAGCTCTGGATTTTCCTATGAGGGTCAGACAGGTTCATGTTTTTTTAATTGGGCTCATTTCTAAGCCATGTGCTTGTCATGATGCCTTAATCCCTTCACTGTCCCCCAGAAAAATGCTGTCTCCCTCTGTGTTTCCCGCAAACAAATGCAGCTTCTCAAAGGGGATGTGAGCCTCCCTCTCCTGCAAACAGATTTATCATATGACTGCTCTGCTGTGGGTGAACTTGCAGTTCTCTTGCATAAGAGAGCAATTTCCTGAAGGTAAAAAAAAAAAAAGAAAAAGGGAAAACATCAAACTGCTGGCCACTCCTCGTCTTCCGTATAAATATCCTGAGCCTCAGCTCCCAAAGGTAACGGGAAAGAAGAGGTTTTATATCAGGAGGATAAATGGCAATCTTTCAGATGGCAAATGCTTTCTTGCATTTGTTTTATTCGGTGGGACACACAAGCAGGAACAGATTCATCAACAATTTTAAGAGTTCCCCAGGCCAAAAGCTACCTTCTGGTAAGATCTAGCAGGTTAAAGTTCAACAATAATTAACAAATTAGAAAACTCTGCCACTATGGCTGAATATAAATTAATGGCTTTAATTAAGGATGCTTAAAACAAGAATTGAGATCTTAAAAATAATCAAAATTATAATGAACCTTAAGATTGAAAAAAAAAGGGAGGTGTAATTTCTCAAGTATGCACAGAGGTGTGAACAGTGACAGCAGCCATCAGTTCAATAATGAAGCACCAGCTCTTTGCCTGACACTGGCCTTAGCGCAGTCTCAGGGGAGCCTCAGAGCCATTTCACTTGCCTTCCGGCTACCAGCTTTACCCCACCCTGCGAGGGCAGTGAGTCCTGTCCCAGGTCCAGGGCGAAGGCTGGCTCTGCTAGTGGAGATGGGCTGTCAAAGAAACAAGAAGGAAGAAGGGAAGGCGAAAAGGAGGGAAGAGACTACCATTCTACATTCATTCACGGACACAATGAATGCTTGTCACACTGTGTCCAACTCCCGCTGGGAGCCAGGGAGACAACGGTGAGCAAAGCAAGACCCCCCTGCAGCCCTCTTAGAGCTTATGGAGAAGATAATTTCAACCACATCAACATAAACAAACACAGGACTGTCGCTTTGCTGACTGCTACCGGAAGCACATGGGTACACAGTCTGCACAGGAATAACCAGGAGACAAGACCTGGGCGGTGGGTCAGGGCAGTGTGCCCAGGGCGTGGGGGAGGCCAGGGTGAAGCATCACTGGGTTTGAGTGCTTTCGGGTCCTGCCTAAGTGTTCTTACAAGTATCATCTTACTCACTTCTCACACCAGCCCTGTGGGGCAGATGCCATGATAATCCCATTACAAAGTCCCCTCAGGCTCAGAGAGGTGATAGTGCTTGCCTAGGGGCACAGAGCTTACAATGTGGAAAAGAACCAGACTCAAAACAAGGACCTGTCTCCAACGCCCATGACCCTGAGCACACAGCCCTCCTGGGAATGGCAGGGCCAGGCAAGGCCAGCCTCCCCGCTTCCCTCAGGCAAGTACACACACACACACACACATTCATGCTCTCTCAAATGCACACTCATAGACTCTCCCTCTCTCTTCACACACACACACACCCTGCACTCCTGCTCTCAGAAACCACAGTGACCCTCAGCCTGCTGCCAGCTTCTCCACCTCCTTCCTCCCCAGTTGAAATGTTCCTTAGGGTCAGGTGGGACTCGCTACGAGCAAAAAGAGATGCTGAGCTCCCACCGGGGATGCAGCTGAGCAGCCTGGAGGAAGGGGCATCCGACCTGGGCCCTGCAACCTCAACAGGCATTTGACCCAGAAGGCAGAAAGAACCAGTGTTCCAGGCAGGTGGAAAAGTCTGCAGGTGTGAGAAGTGGAGCACTTTTGAGGAAAAGGGATGACGTCGACAGATGCTGCTCAGACCTCTCCCACTCCTCTCCACCCCCACCTCACCCCACAGCCTGCTTATTCTCCGGGACCCCCCATCTCAGCAGAGGTACAACCAGCCTCCCAAAGGCACGAGCCACAAACAGGCGGCAGGCGCCCTGGCACCTGCCCACTCACACGTCCAAGCTGTCACCAAATCCTAAATATAGCCCAAATCTGCCCACCGCTCCGCCCCCGGCAGCACCCCCCCAGCTCCTCCTTCTGCTGCCGCCGTCTCCGGACGGTGTCCCACAACCCCAGCCCGCACCCCTGGAGCAGCCACGACGGCCTTCACCTCTGCACACCAGAATCCCTGCTAAAAACTGCCCTCCAGGGTGCTGCTCAAAGGCTCCTCCCTGACAAGGCCTCCCAGCCCCGATGAGATCAGATCCCTGTTTCAGGCCTCATGATGTGATGTTCTTCTCTCTGATGCTCAGCAGAGCTGACACTTCTACACTCATGTCTGTGATGACTCAGTCTAATGGGTGGGTTTTGCACCCAGCAAGTCTGCAGTAAATTTTTTTTGGGTGGACAGGAAGATGCTAAAGCCCGGATGTGTGGCAGAGATGAGGCCTGCAGGGGAAAAGCTGGGGAGGGACACATCCCCAGAGGGTCTCAGGTACCAGGCCCAGTGACTCCAAGACAACACGAGAGGTCTCTCTGAGATAGAAGGGCTGCAGTGACCTTCTCCTCCCCTGGTGCAGGCAGACTGGAAAATGGCCAGTTGGCTTTGGGCTCACTGCCGGGCCCCCCACTCCACCAACGGAGGTGGACAGCCAAGCAAACAAGCTGGCCCCGGGAAGGTGTCCAGAAGGCGGGTGCTGATACCTGCCACCCACAGCCAGGCGGCACCTCGGTCCCCTCCCACACATGGCTGCCCAAGGACACCCAAGCCGCAGCAGGGCCCTGGAAGTCGGCACATAGCCAGCACCTTCCTCGGGCTCCAGAAATCCCAGCCACGTAGCTGGGGAAGATGGTGGGGGGACCATCTTCTTGATGGGCTGGATGATGCTAATAAAGGTTCTGCCGCTGCCAGAGAGATAAAGTGGTAGATGTGCTCATTCGTGATGCCTCCAGGCCAGAAGGCCAGCCAGTGAGACCAAGCAGTTGTATCAGTGTATCCAAGAGAGGAAGGTCCTCTGGATCTACGACCGTGGTCCAGCCAGAAACACCATGAAAAACTGCCGTCCGCTCCTGAGTTCACACAGCAGGCAGCGCGGCCTCCCTTCCAGGAGCAGGGCCCCGGGGCCATAGCTGAACCGCTCCTCCCTTCCAGGAGCAGGGCCCCGGGGCCATAGCTGAACCGCTCCTGTCCCTGTGGGACTGAGAGCTGGTTCAGGGTGAACAGGCAAGGGGCTGACAGGACTTGGGCCCTAGGTGTGTCTGGTTTATTCTTACAAGAAAGTGGCTTTGCAGGGCATCAGTGGAGACACAGACACAGAGAAGATACTGTGGACACAGCAGGGGAAGGAGAGGGTGGGACCGACAGAGAGAGCAGCCTTGAATCATATCCGCTTCCCTGGNTACAGAATTACCACGCAGATAGGGCTCCAGGGATGAAATTAGATTTCCCTTTGCAGAACAAAGACAAACACACACTCTTCTAGCCCATCCTGGGAGAGCTGTATTGGGAGGGCCTGCTTCCGGGCCAGGCATTCAAAGCCCATGGGCTGTCTTGCTTGCTTCAGCAGTTCCTGGCAAAGTGCAACGGAGTTCTCCAGCTTTGAAATCTAATTGCCTGCCCATGGCTGTGAATCCCTCTCCAAAGGCAAAAACAAAAAAAAACAAAAAAAACACACAAAACCTGTTTTAAGTAGGAGGGGGAGGGGAAGGAGGAGGGAAACAGTTCTCATGGAACCAGCCGAGATGAACCCATTTAAGCTTTGACATGATACCTTTGGGGGAAGCCAATTGTTAATAGTCTGAGAAGCTCCTGTTTAAAAGAGAAAGATCCATAAATGCAGCTTCTGTCAGTAATGAGAAAATGGAAATCACAGGCAAAACCAGAAAACTCATTCCCCCAGAATCTTAATGATCTCCAAGATAATTGTGCTGGTTTCTCAAATCAAGGCGTGAACGGTGACAGCTCTGGATTTTCCTATGAGGGTCAGACAGGTTCATGTTTTTTTAATTGGGCTCATTTCTAAGCCATGTGCTTGTCATGATGCCTTAATCCCTTCACTGTCCCCCAGAAAAATGCTGTCTCCCTCTGTGTTTCCCGCAAACAAATGCAGCTTCTCAAAGGGGATGTGAGCCTCCCTCTCCTGCAAACAGATTTATCATATGACTGCTCTGCTGTGGGTGAACTTGCAGTTCTCTTGCATAAGAGAGCAATTTCCTGAAGGTAAAAAAAAAAAAAGAAAAAGGGAAAACATCAAACTGCTGGCCACTCCTCGTCTTCCGTATAAATATCCTGAGCCTCAGCTCCCAAAGGTAACGGGAAAGAAGAGGTTTTATATCAGGAGGATAAATGGCAATCTTTCAGATGGCAAATGCTTTCTTGCATTTGTTTTATTCGGTGGGACACACAAGCAGGAACAGATTCATCAACAATTTTAAGAGTTCCCCAGGCCAAAAGCTACCTTCTGGTAAGATCTAGCAGGTTAAAGTTCAACAATAATTAACAAATTAGAAAACTCTGCCACTATGGCTGAATATAAATTAATGGCTTTAATTAAGGATGCTTAAAACAAGAATTGAGATCTTAAAAATAATCAAAATTATAATGAACCTTAAGATTGAAAAAAAAAGGGAGGTGTAATTTCTCAAGTATGCACAGAGGTGTGAACAGTGACAGCAGCCATCAGTTCAATAATGAAGCACCAGCTCTTTGCCTGACACTGGCCTTAGCGCAGTCTCAGGGGAGCCTCAGAGCCATTTCACTTGCCTTCCGGCTACCAGCTTTACCCCACCCTGCGAGGGCAGTGAGTCCTGTCCCAGGTCCAGGGCGAAGGCTGGCTCTGCTAGTGGAGATGGGCTGTCAAAGAAACAAGAAGGAAGAAGGGAAGGCGAAAAGGAGGGAAGAGACTACCATTCTACATTCATTCACGGACACAATGAATGCTTGTCACACTGTGTCCAACTCCCGCTGGGAGCCAGGGAGACAACGGTGAGCAAAGCAAGACCCCCCTGCAGCCCTCTTAGAGCTTATGGAGAAGATAATTTCAACCACATCAACATAAACAAACACAGGACTGTCGCTTTGCTGACTGCTACCGGAAGCACATGGGTACACAGTCTGCACAGGAATAACCAGGAGACAAGACCTGGGCGGTGGGTCAGGGCAGTATGCCCAGGGCGTGGGGGAGGCCAGGGTGAAGCATCACTGGGTTTGAGTGCTTTCGGGTCCTGCCTAAGTGTTCTTACAAGTATCATCTTACTCACTTCTCACACCAGCCCTGTGGGGCAGATGCCATGATAATCCCATTACAAAGTCCCCTCAGGCTCAGAGAGGTGATAGTGCTTGCCTAGGGGCACAGAGCTTACAATGTGGAAAAGAACCAGACTCAAAACAAGGACCTGTCTCCAACGCCCATGACCCTGAGCACACAGCCCTCCTGGGAATGGCAGGGCCAGGCAAGGCCAGCCTCCCCGCTTCCCTCAGGCAAGTACACACACACACACACACATTCATGCTCTCTCAAATGCACACTCATAGACTCTCTCTCTCTCTTCACACACACACACACCCTGCACTCCTGCTCTCAGAAACCACAGTGACCCTCAGCCTGCTGCCAGCTTCTCCACCTCCTTCCTCCCCAGTTGAAATGTTCCTTAGGGTCAGGTGGGACTCGCTACGAGCAAAAAGAGATGCTGAGCTCCCACCGGGGATGCAGCTGAGCAGCCTGGAGGAAGGGGCATCCGACCTGGGCCCTGCAACCTCAACAGGCATTTGACCCAGAAGGCAGAAAGAACCAGTGTTCCAGGCAGGTGGAAAAGTCTGCAGGTGTGAGAAGTGGAGCACTTTTGAGGAAAAGGGATGACGTCGACAGATGCTGCTCAGACCTCTCCCACTCCTCTCCACCCCCACCTCACCCCACAGCCTGCTTATTCTCCGGGACCCCCCATCTCAGCAGAGGTACAACCAGCCTCCCAAAGGCACGAGCCACAAACAGGCGGCAGGCGCCCTGGCACCTGCCCACTCACACGTCCAAGCTGTCACCAAATCCTAAATATAGCCCAAATCTGCCCACCGCTCCGCCCCCGGTAGCACCCCCCCAGCTCCTCCTTCTGCTGCCGCCGTCTCCGGACGGTGTCCCACAACCCCAGCCCGCACCCCTGGAGCAGCCACGACGGCCTTCACCTCTGCACACCAGAATCCCTGCTAAAAACTGCCCTCCAGGGTGCTGCTCAAAGGCTCCTCCCTGACAAGGCCTCCCAGCCCCGATGAGATCAGATCCCTGTTTCAGGCCTCATGATGTGATGTTCTTCTCTCTGATGCTCAGCAGAGCTGACACTTCTACACTCATGTCTGTGATGACTCAGTCTAATGGGTGGGTTTTGCACCCAGCAAGTCTGCAGTAAATTTTTTTTGGGTGGACAGGAAGATGCTAAAGCCCGGATGTGTGGCAGAGATGAGGCCTGCAGGGGAAAAGCTGGGGAGGGACACATCCCCAGAGGGTCTCAGGTACCAGGCCCAGTGACTCCAAGACAACACGAGAGGTCTCTCTGAGATAGAAGGGCTGCAGTGACCTTCTCCTCCCCTGGTGCAGGCAGACTGGAAAATGGCCAGTTGGCTTTGGGCTCACTGCCGGGCCCCCCACTCCACCAACGGAGGTGGACAGCCAAGCAAACAAGCTGGCCCCGGGAAGGTGTCCAGAAGGCGGGTGCTGATACCTGCCACCCACAGCCAGGCGGCACCTCGGTCCCCTCCCACACATGGCTGCCCAAGGACACCCAAGCCGCAGCAGGGCCCTGGAAGTCGGCACATAGCCAGCACCTTCCTCGGGCTCCAGAAATCCCAGCCACGTAGCTGGGGAAGATGGTGGGGGGACCATCTTCTTGATGGGCTGGATGATGCTAATAAAGGTTCTGCCGCTGCCAGAGAGATAAAGTGGTAGATGTGCTCATTCGTGATGCCTCCAGGCCAGAAGGCCAGCCAGTGAGACCAAGCAGTTGTATCAGTGTATCCAAGAGAGGAAGGTCCTCTGGATCTACGACCGTGGTCCAGCCAGAAACACCATGAAAAACTGCCGTCCGCTCCTGAGTTCACACAGCAGGCAGCGCGGCCTCCCTTCCAGGAGCAGGGCCCCGGGGCCATAGCTGAACCGCTCCTCCCTTCCAGGAGCAGGGCCCCGGGGCCATAGCTGAACCGCTCCTGTCCCTGTGGGACTGAGAGCTGGTTCAGGGTGAACAGGCAAGGGGCTGACAGGACTTGGGCCCTAGGTGTGTCTGGTTTATTCTTACAAGAAAGTGGCTTTGCAGGGCATCAGTGGAGACACAGACACAGAGAAGATACTGTGGACACAGCAGGGGAAGGAGAGGGTGGGACCGACAGAGAGAGCAGCCTTGAATCATATCCGCTTCCCTGGTGGCTCAGTGGTTAAAGCGTCTGCCTGCAGTGCAGGAGACCTGGGTTCATTCCCTGGGTTGGGAAGACTCCCCTGGAGAAGGAAATGGCAACCCACTCCAGTATTCTTGCCTGGAGAATCCCATGGAAGGAGGAACCTGGTGGGCTACAATCCAAGAGGTCGCAAAGAGTCGGACACGACTGNGTTGGCTTTGGGCTCACTGCCGGGCCCCCCACTCCACCAACGGAGGTGGACAGCCAAGCAAACAAGCTGGCCCCGGGAAGGTGTCCAGAAGGCGGGTGCTGATACCTGCCACCCACAGCCAGGCGGCACCTCGGTCCCCTCCCACACATGGCTGCCCAAGGACACCCAAGCCGCAGCAGGGCCCTGGAAGTCGGCACATAGCCAGCACCTTCCTCGGGCTCCAGAAATCCCAGCCACGTAGCTGGGGAAGATGGTGGGGGGACCATCTTCTTGATGGGCTGGATGATGCTAATAAAGGTTCTGCCGCTGCCAGAGAGATAAAGTGGTAGATGTGCTCATTCGTGATGCCTCCAGGCCAGAAGGCCAGCCAGTGAGACCAAGCAGTTGTATCAGTGTATCCAAGAGAGGAAGGTCCTCTGGATCTACGACCGTGGTCCAGCCAGAAACACCATGAAAAACTGCCGTCCGCTCCTGAGTTCACACAGCAGGCAGCGCGGCCTCCCTTCCAGGAGCAGGGCCCCGGGGCCATAGCTGAACCGCTCCTCCCTTCCAGGAGCAGGGCCCCGGGGCCATAGCTGAACCGCTCCTGTCCCTGTGGGACTGAGAGCTGGTTCAGGGTGAACAGGCAAGGGGCTGACAGGACTTGGGCCCTAGGTGTGTCTGGTTTATTCTTACAAGAAAGTGGCTTTGCAGGGCATCAGTGGAGACACAGACACAGAGAAGATACTGTGGACACAGCAGGGGAAGGAGAGGGTGGGACCGACAGAGAGAGCAGCCTTGAATCATATCCGCTTCCCTGGTGGCTCAGTGGTTAAAGCGTCTGCCTGCAGTGCAGGAGACCTGGGTTCATTCCCTGGGTTGGGAAGACTCCCCTGGAGAAGGAAATGGCAACCCACTCCAGTATTCTTGCCTGGAGAATCCCATGGAAGGAGGAACCTGGTGGGCTACAATCCAAGAGGTCGCAAAGAGTCGGACACGACTGAGCGACTTCACTTTCACTTTCACTATTGCATGTAAACTCAGATGGCCAGCAGGAATCTGCTGCTTGATGCAGGAATTTGCTGTTTGGCACAGGGGGCTCAAAGCTGGTGCTTGGTGACAACCTCAAGGGGTGGGAGGTTTAAGAGGGAGGGGACATATGTATACCAGTGGCTGATTGATGCTGATACATAGCAGAACCAACCAGTATTATAAAGCAATTATCCCCCAATAAAATAAATTTTTAAAAAAGAAAATGGCTTCCAACATTTAAAAATCAGGCAATTTCACATCAAAGTCTAGAATTCTAGCTTCTCTTAGGAAAATGAGGATTCCATTCACTCTGGGCATTCATTGCCCAGAGTGGGTGCTGCCACCCCCAGAAGGTCGTGAGCTCTGCCACCCATCAGGGCCCCTACTCTCTGAGGACTCATTCTGTTCTCTCAGCTCTCTGGCCTCGGCAGCCTCCTCGTCAGCATCTGAGACGGACAGTCACTGGATAATCCTCCAACTGGGTGATCAGTGTGCAGCGGGGGACGTGGAGGAAAGAGGGGGCTTCCTCAGCCCTGGGCCTGGGGGGTTGGGCCCCTCCCACTGGTCCCCGTTCACTGGGGTCACCCCATCCTGTCCTACATGGTGGAGGAGCTTCAGAGCCAGAGATGTTCTGGAGCCCGAGGCAGCCAGGTGTGGAGTGAGTCATCCAGCCTCTCCCTGATGGAGATGCCACAGAGCATAACTCGCATTCTGAACGACATCACTGTTCATTCATGCCCATAAACCCATTCCCCTGAACAGGGAACGTCTTCAGCAACACCAGGCATGACACCCACTGCACCCCAATGTCAAAGCCCCCAGAACTCTGCAAGGCCTTAGCTTGATTCAAGGCCACGCCAGCCTGTCCCTGGGCCCTCCATANTGAGAACCAGTCCCAAAGGCTGCCCCAATCGCTGGAAGCTGTCCCCCTCTCGGACCCCGCCAGCTCTCAGCCTTTCACAAACTTAGCCATCTCCCAGCCTTTTGAATGTGCCAGTATCGCCTAGCTACAGAATTACCACGCAGATAGGGCTCCAGGGATGAAATTAGATTTCCCTTTGCAGAACAAAGACAAACACACACTCTTCTAGCCCATCCTGGGAGAGCTGTATTGGGAGGGCCTGCTTCCGGGCCAGGCATTCAAAGCCCATGGGCTGTCTTGCTTGCTTCAGCAGTTCCTGGCAAAGTGCAACGGAGTTCTCCAGCTTTGAAATCTAATTGCCTGCCCATGGCTGTGAATCCCTCTCCAAAGGCAAAAACAAAAAAAAAACAAAAAAAACACACAAAACCTGTTTTAAGTAGGAGGGGGAGGGGAAGGAGGAGGGAAACAGTTCTCATGGAACCAGCCGAGATGAACCCATTTAAGCTTTGACATGATACCTTTGGGGGAAGCCAATTGTTAATAGTCTGAGAAGCTCCTGTTTAAAAGAGAAAGATCCATAAATGCAGCTTCTGTCAGTAATGAGAAAATGGAAATCACAGGCAAAACCAGAAAACTCATTCCCCCAGAATCTTAATGATCTCCAAGATAATTGTGCTGGTTTCTCAAATCAAGGCGTGAACGGTGACAGCTCTGGATTTTCCTATGAGGGTCAGACAGGTTCATGTTTTTTTAATTGGGCTCATTTCTAAGCCATGTGCTTGTCATGATGCCTTAATCCCTTCACTGTCCCCCAGAAAAATGCTGTCTCCCTCTGTGTTTCCCGCAAACAAATGCAGCTTCTCAAAGGGGATGTGAGCCTCCCTCTCCTGCAAACAGATTTATCATATGACTGCTCTGCTGTGGGTGAACTTGCAGTTCTCTTGCATAAGAGAGCAATTTCCTGAAGGTAAAAAAAAAAAAAGAAAAAGGGAAAACATCAAACTGCTGGCCACTCCTCGTCTTCCGTATAAATATCCTGAGCCTCAGCTCCCAAAGGTAACGGGAAAGAAGAGGTTTTATATCAGGAGGATAAATGGCAATCTTTCAGATGGCAAATGCTTTCTTGCATTTGTTTTATTCGGTGGGACACACAAGCAGGAACAGATTCATCAACAATTTTAAGAGTTCCCCAGGCCAAAAGCTACCTTCTGGTAAGATCTAGCAGGTTAAAGTTCAACAATAATTAACAAATTAGAAAACTCTGCCACTATGGCTGAATATAAATTAATGGCTTTAATTAAGGATGCTTAAAACAAGAATTGAGATCTTAAAAGTAATCAAAATTATAATGAACCTTAAGATTGAAAAAAAAAGGGAGGTGTAATTTCTCAAGTATGCACAGAGGTGTGAACAGTGACAGCAGCCATCAGTTCAATAATGAAGCACCAGCTCTTTGCCTGACACTGGCCTTAGCGCAGTCTCAGGGGAGCCTCAGAGCCATTTCACTTGCCTTCCGGCTACCAGCTTTACCCCACCCTGCGAGGGCAGTGAGTCCTGTCCCAGGTCCAGGGCGAAGGCTGGCTCTGCTAGTGGAGATGGGCTGTCAAAGAAACAAGAAGGAAGAAGGGAAGGCGAAAAGGAGGGAAGAGACTACCATTCTACATTCATTCACGGACACAATGAATGCTTGTCACACTGTGTCCAACTCCCGCTGGGAGCCAGGGAGACAACTGTGAGCAAAGCAAGACCCCCCTGCAGCCTTCTTAGAGCTTATGGAGAAGATAATTTCAACCACATCAACATAAACAAACACAGGACTCTCGCTTTGCTGACTGCTACCGGAAGCACATGGGTACACAGTCTGCACAGGAATAACCAGGAGACAAGACCTGGGCGGTGGGTCAGGGCAGTATGCCCAGGGCGTGGGGGAGGCCAGGGTGAAGCATCACTGGGTTTGAGTGCTTTCGGGTCCTGCCTAAGTGTTCTTACAAGTATCATCTTACTCACTTCTCACACCAGCCCTGTGGGGCAGATGCCATGATAATCCCATTACAAAGTCCCCTCAGGCTCAGAGAGGTGATAGTGCTTGCCTAGGGGTACAGAGCTTACAATGTGGAAAAGAACCAGACTCAAAACAAGGACCTGTCTCCAACGCCCATGACCCTGAGCACACAGCCCTCCTGGGAATGGCAGGGCCAGGCAAGGCCAGCCTCCCCGCTTCCCTCAGGCAAGTACACACACACACACACACATTCATGCTCTCTCAAATGCACACTCATAGACTCTCCCTCTCTCTTCACACACACACACACCCTGCACTCCTGCTCTCAGAAACCACAGTGACCCTCAGCCTGCTGCCAGCTTCTCCACCTCCTTCCTCCCCAGTTGAAATGTTCCTTAGGGTCAGGTGGGACTCGCTACGAGCAAAAAGAGATGCTGAGCTCCCACCGGGGATGCAGCTGAGCAGCCTGGAGGAAGGGGCATCCGACCTGGGCCCTGCAACCTCAACAGGCATTTGACCCAGAAGGCAGAAAGAACCAGTGTTCCAGGCAGGTGGAAAAGTCTGCAGGTGTGAGAAGTGGAGCACTTTTGAGGAAAAGGGATGACGTCGACAGATGCTGCTCAGACCTCTCCCACTCCTCTCCACCCCCACCTCACCCCACAGCCTGCTTATTCTCCGGGACCCCCCATCTCAGCAGAGGTACAACCAGCCTCCCAAAGGCACGAGCCACAAACAGGCGGCAGGCGCCCTGGCACCTGCCCACTCACACGTCCAAGCTGTCACCAAATCCTAAATATAGCCCAAATCTGCCCACCGCTCCGCCCCCGGCAGCACCCCCCCAGCTCCTCCTTCTGCTGCCGCCATCTCCGGACGGTGTCCCACAACCCCAGCCCGCACCCCTGGAGCAGCCACGACGGCCTTCACCTCTGCACACCAGAATCCCTGCTAAAAACTGCCCTCCAGGGTGCTGCTCAAAGGCTCCTCCCTGACAAGGCCTCCCAGCCCCGATGAGATCAGATCCCTGTTTCAGGCCTCATGATGTGATGTTCTTCTCTCTGATGCTCAGCAGAGCTGACACTTCTACACTCATGTCTGTGATGACTCAGTCTGATGGGTGGGTTTTGCACCCAGCAAGTCTGCAGTAAATTTTTTTTGGGTGGACAGGAAGATGCTAAAGCCCGGATGTGTGGCAGAGATGAGGCCTGCAGGGGAAAAGCTGGGGAGGGACACATCCCCAGAGGGTCTCAGGTACCAGGCCCAGTGACTCCAAGACAACACGAGAGGTCTCTCTGAGATAGAAGGGCTGCAGTGACCTTCTCCTCCCCTGGTGCAGGCAGACTGGAAAATGGCCAGTTGGCTTTGGGCTCACTGCCGGGCCCCCCACTCCACCAACGGAGGTGGACAGCCAAGCAAACAAGCTGGCCCCGGGAAGGTGTCCAGAAGGCGGGTGCTGATACCTGCCACCCACAGCCAGGCGGCACCTCGGTCCCCTCCCACACATGGCTGCCCAAGGACACCCAAGCCGCAGCAGGGCCCTGGAAGTCGGCACATAGCCAGCACCTTCCTCGGGCTCCAGAAATCCCAGCCACGTAGCTGGGGAAGATGGTGGGGGGACCATCTTCTTGATGGGCTGGATGATGCTAATAAAGGTTCTGCCGCTGCCAGAGAGATAAAGTGGTAGATGTGCTCATTCGTGATGCCTCCAGGCCAGAAGGCCAGCCAGTGAGACCAAGCAGTTGTATCAGTGTATCCAAGAGAGGAAGGTCCTCTGGATCTACGACCGTGGTCCAGCCAGAAACACCATGAAAAACTGCCGTCCGCTCCTGAGTTCACACAGCAGGCAGCGCGGCCTCCCTTCCAGGAGCAGGGCCCCGGGGCCATAGCTGAACCGCTCCTGTCCCTGTGGGACTGAGAGCTGGTTCAGGGTGAACAGGCAAGGGGCTGACAGGACTTGGGCCCTAGGTGTGTCTGGTTTATTCTTACAAGAAAGTGGCTTTGCAGGGCATCAGTGGAGACACAGACACAGAGAAGATACTGTGGACACAGCAGGGGAAGGAGAGGGTGGGACCGACAGAGAGAGCAGCCTTGAATCATATCCGCTTCCCTGGTGGCTCAGTGGTTAAAGCGTCTGCCTGCAGTGCAGGAGACCTGGGTTCATTCCCTGGGTTGGGAAGACTCCCCTGGAGAAGGAAATGGCAACCCACTCCAGTATTCTTGCCTGGAGAATCCCATGGAAGGAGGAACCTGGTGGGCTACAATCCAAGAGGTCGCAAAGAGTCGGACACGACTGAGCGACTTCACTTTCACTTTCACTATTGCATGTAAACTCAGATGGCCAGCAGGAATCTGCTGCTTGATGCAGGAATTTGCTGTTTGGCACAGGGGGCTCAAAGCTGGTGCTTGGTGACAACCTCAAGGGGTGGGAGGTTTAAGAGGGAGGGGACATATGTATACCAGTGGCTGATTGATGCTGATACATAGCAGAACCAACCAGTATTATAAAGCAATTATCCCCCAATAAAATAAATTTTTAAAAAAGAAAATGGCTTCCAACATTTAAAAATCAGGCAATTTCACATCAAAGTCTAGAATTCTAGCTTCTCTTAGGAAAATGAGGATTCCATTCACTCTGGGCATTCATTGCCCAGAGTGGGTGCTGCCACCCCCAGAAGGTCGTGAGCTCTGCCACCCATCAGGGCCCCTACTCTCTGAGGACTCATTCTGTTCTCTCAGCTCTCTGGCCTCAGCAGCCTCCTCGTCAGCATCTGAGACGGACAGTCACTGGATAATCCTCCAACTGGGTGATCAGTGTGCAGCGGGGGACGTGGAGGAAAGAGGGGGCTTCCTCAGCCCTGGGCCTGGGGGGTTGGGCCCCTCCCACTGGTCCCCGTTCACTGGGGTCACCCCATCCTGTCCTACATGGTGGAGGAGCTTCAGAGCCAGAGATGTTCTGGAGCCCGAGGCAGCCAGGTGTGGAGTGAGTCATCCAGCCTCTCCCTGATGGAGATGCCACAGAGCATAACTCGCATTCTGAACGACATCACTGTTCATTCATGCCCATAAACCCATTCCCCTGAACAGGGAACGTCTTCAGCAACACCAGGCATGACACCCACTGCACCCCAATGTCAAAGCCCCCAGAACTCTGCAAGGCCTTAGCTTGATTCAAGGCCACGCCAGCCTGTCCCTGGGCCCTCCATATGTTACCCTACCCTATCTCACAGAGCCTGGTGCCAGTGCACGCCCCTGACAGGACGAGGGGCCCCTTCCCTGCCCTAGTTCACTGCTCCCCAAGCACCTTCCCTTCTCTCTGCTTTCATCTGTCCCTCCCTGATCTCTCTCCCCAGGATCCAGGCCAATCCCCCCAGGAGGGCCTTCTGAGGCCCAGTGTGACCACTCTTTTCTGAGTCCTGGTGGTTTCCACAACAAAACGCAACTGGAAGGAGCGGCTCACACTCTGCACATGGCAGGGCCAGAGCAGACCCAGGGCTGCGTAGGGACGCCTGGAAGCAGCCTCTTTTCACCTCCTGTTCTGCCTCCCCGCCCCGCTTTGGGCAGCCCCTCTCCAGGCAGCAGCCCCTCTCTAGGCAGCAGCTCCTGGAAGGCTCACTTGCCAGCATGGCGAACCCATGGCAAGAGCTCTCCTTCCTATTGCTCCAGCAAAGCGCCATGATCTTCACTTGCTCTCCCTAAACAGACAAAAGCTCCTGGAGAGCAAGCCTGGCTGCTCTGTCTTCAGTGTCATCCATGGTCTAACCCACAGTGCTGGGCACTGGGCTAACCTACTGATGGGAATCCCAGAGGACATCCTGGACAGAATAGAGGCATTCCAGTNCTCCTCGTCAGCATCTGAGACGGACAGTCACTGGATAATCCTCCAACTGGGTGATCAGTGTGCAGCGGGGGACGTGGAGGAAAGAGGGGGCTTCCTCAGCCCTGGGCCTGGGGGGTTGGGCCCCTCCCACTGGTCCCCGTTCACTGGGGTCACCCCATCCTGTCCTACATGGTGGAGGAGCTTCAGAGCCAGAGATGTTCTGGAGCCCGAGGCAGCCAGGTGTGGAGTGAGTCATCCAGCCTCTCCCTGATGGAGATGCCACAGAGCATAACTCGCATTCTGAACGACATCACTGTTCATTCATGCCCATAAACCCATTCCCCTGAACAGGGAACGTCTTCAGCAACACCAGGCATGACACCCACTGCACCCCAATGTCAAAGCCCCCAGAACTCTGCAAGGCCTTAGCTTGATTCAAGGCCACGCCAGCCTGTCCCTGGGCCCTCCATATGTTACCCTACCCTATCTCACAGAGCCTGGTGCCAGTGCACGCCCCTGACAGGACGAGGGGCCCCTTCCCTGCCCTAGTTCACTGCTCCCCAAGCACCTTCCCTTCTCTCTGCTTTCATCTGTCCCTCCCTGATCTCTCTCCCCAGGATCCAGGCCAATCCCCCCGGGAGGCCCTTCTGAGGCCCAGTGTGACCACTCTCTTCTGAGTCCTGGTGGTTTCCACAACAAAACGCAACTGGAAGGAGCGGCTCACACTCTGCACATGGCAGGGCCAGAGCAGACCCAGGGCTGCATAGGGACGCCTGGAAGCAGCCTCTTTTCACCTCCTGTTCTGCCTCCCCGCCCCGCTTTGGGCAGCCCCTCTCCAGGGAGCAGCCCCTCTCTAGGCAGCAGCTCCTGGAAGGCTCACTTGCCAGCATGGCGAACCCATGGCAAGAGCTCTCCTTCCTATTGCTCCAGCAAAGCGCCATGATCTTCACTTGCTCTCCCTAAACAGACAAAAGCTCCTGGAGAGCAAGCCTGGCTGCTCTGTCTTCAGTGTCATCCGTGGTCTAACCCACAGTGCTGGACACTGGGCTAACCTACTGATGGGAATCCCAGAGGACATCCTGGACAGAATAGAGGCATTCCAGTTGGATGGAGCTGGGTTTAGATCAAGGTTTCCTCCACCTCTTAGTCACCGTGCCTTTCTCAAGGGATCAGTCAGGATTCAAGTAGGGAAGAGGTATGGGGCCTGGGATAAGGGCTTTATTACTGGAGTTTGACCTTACACCGTGTGGGAGAAGGAAGGTTGGGACAGGGAGTGGGTGAGTCAGGTGGCTCACCAGCCAGGATCCAGGAAGTCGAGTGGGACTGGCGGAGGTGGTGGGGGGGGGTGGTGGTTAGTGTGGGAGAAATATGGGAGCTTCTGCCTCTGTGCATCTGCCACAGTATCTGGGAGAGGAGAGCTGGACGTAGAGCCAAACAGAGCAAAGCCCCCAGGAGCCTCTGGCCCCTCTGCATCTCACTGCCACCCCCAGCCAACAAGGTCTATGGCCAATGTAGCCCCTGTCCACCTCCACATCCAGATGCTTACACGTGCACCTCCTTCCACCAGCTCATGCTCACAGCCATGCAGCGAAGGGCCTTCTTAAGAGCACAGTCCAAACTGCCACAGTCGAATACTGGACCCCTCTGGGCCTCTGTTTTCCCATCAGTGAAATGGGGATGTTACTGCTTAGCTCAGGACACATCAGGCACACACATTTTATTATAGTTATCACTTCTATAATAATAATATATTATTATCTACTAACTTTTGCCAGGATCTGGTTACTTAAGGAAATTCTGGCCCTTCCCTCCCACCGTAGCAGTGTCTTTAAGAACTTCCACCTCTGATTATTCAGACAGAGAAAGACAAATACTGAGGGATCTCACCTGACCCACGGCATCTGAAAATGCAGAACATATAGAAAGAGAGAGTAGACTGATGGCTGCTGGGGGCTGGGGGTGGGGAATGGGGAGGTGCTGGGCAAAGGGCGCACCCCTTTCAGTTATACGGCGGCGAGTAAGTCCCGGGAATCTGATGGAGACTATAGATAACAACTCTGCACTGTACACTTGAAAGTTTATATGAGAGTAAACTGTAACTGTTCTCATCATAACAACAACAACAATACGGTAATTATGTGAGGTGAAGAATGTGTTCATAAGCCTTGTTGGGGCCAACACTTGGCAGTATACTAATGTATGAAATCATCACACTGTACATCTTAAGCTTACACAATGTTATATGTCAGTTGTTGGTGCTGCTGCTGCTGCTGCTGCTGCTAAGTGGCTTCAGTCGTGTCCGACTCTGTGCAACCCCATAGACGGCAGCCCACCAGGCTCCCCCGTCCCTGGAATTCTCCAGACAAGAACACTGGAGCGGGTTGTCATTTCCTTCTCCAATGCATGAAAGTGAAAAGTGAAAGAAGTCACTCAGTCATGTCCAACTCTTAGCAACCCCATGGACTGCAGCCTACCAGGCTCCTCTGTCCATGGGATTTTCCAGGCAAGAGTGTTGGAGTGGGGTGCCATTGCCTTCTCTTACTGTTAAGTCTGACTCTTTGTGATCCCATGGACTGGAGCCCTCCAGGCCCCTCTGTCCATGGGATTTCCCAGGCAAGATTACCGGAGTGAGTTGCCATTTCCTTCTCCAGGGGATCTTCCCAACGCAGGGATCGAAGTGTGTGTCTCCTGCATAAGCAGGCAGATTCTTTACCAATGAGCCACTACGTATATCATTAAAGCTGGAAGAGAAAATTCCATCCCCAAAACCTCTGCCTCACAGAGCAACCATGACTAAATTTAAGTCTCAAATTTTAAATATTAATTACTTCCCCAAAGGAGTGGCCTATGTCTGCAGCANGCTGGCTTTGGGCTCACTGCCGGGCCCTCCACTCCACCAACGGAGGTGGACAGCTAAGCAAACAAGCTGGCCCCGGGAAGGTGTCCAGAAGGCGGGTGCTGATACCTGCCACCCACAGCCAGGCGGCACCTTGGTCCCCTCCCACACATGGCTGCCCAAGGACACCCAAGCCGCAGCAGGGCCCTGGAAGTCGGCACATAGCCAGCACCTTCCTCNTCTGGCCTTGCACAGGGTCCTTTGTCCATGGATCTATTTAGAGGACGCTCCTATTTCCCACCCAGTGGGTGTCAGGGGTCATACTAGTATGAGAGTCATACAGGTGGAATGAGAGTCTGACCTTTCAGGCACAGGCTAGCCACAGCTGCAGCCTAGGGAGAGTCCCTGCTTCCTTAGGGAGCTCTCATTCCACAGTTCCTAGCTACAGTTTGCCTTCCCAAAAGACAAAACCAAATGAGTGCCTTGCCGGGAAGCAACAGCCATCCTGTGACTTCAGAAGGCATCTTTCTCTGGGGATTGCAGAGCTGGTCCTTGACATCTCCTGGGCTGGCATTGGAGGGTGCTGGGAGGAGGCAGGGACTCAACTGCTTGGAGGAGATAGGGAGAGGGAGAGAGAGAGAGCGCAACAGCAGTGGTTAATACCATGGCGACGCCGAACACTCCAAACAGATCTGTTTAATTTGAAGACTAACAGTCAGGGAAATAGAAGGACAACTGCTCTGGACTGCTCACAGGTCCCTGAGACCTGGTAGAAGGGACCCACCTCCTCGGAGATGGGGAAACAGGCTAGAAGAGAGGAAGGAACAGGTCCAGAGTCACCCAGTGTGTTAGCAGCAGCTCCAGCAAAAGGGCATCGGCTCATTTGTTCAGCTGGGCAACATGCTTACTGAGTGCCAGTACGTACCAGGCTCTGGCCCACTGGNAAGAGAGGAAGGAACAGGTCCAGAGTCACCCAGTGTGTTAGCAGCAGCTCCAGCAAAAGGGCATCGGCTCATTTGTTCAGCTGGGCAACATGCTTACTGAGTGCCTACTACGTACCAGGCTCTGGCCCACTGGTGTGTCCCATTCCCGTGCCTCTCCCTAAAGAGCTGCAGAGGCCAACCACTGTTCCGGGGTCCAGCACAGCCCGTGCTTGGCGTCTACCGGCAGGGGGCTGGCATGTATGAGCTGCATGCGCTGCCCCATCCAGAGACTGTATCATCACTGTGGCCTTTCCAGACTGGCTCACCAGAGGCAGTGATGGTACGCTGCACTTCCGGGGCCACCCTACCGTTCAGTCATCTCTGTCACATGTATTGACCACAAATCCCAGGGCCTGAGTTTTAGAGCTGAAATGTCCTCAGGAGGCCAAAGAATCACCTAATCCAGTGGTTACTAAGCCTAGGGGCTCATCAGATTACCTGGGAACGTTTCACACATTAGCATGAGAACAGTCTNGCCGCAGGCATCAGCTCTGAAGGGCTCCCGTGGTCCTTGGCGGCCCACAGCACCACACGGAAACGGCCGTGGTGGCTGCCCGCCTCTGTGCTTCACCTCCCAGCCCTAACGCCCACTTCCCACCAAGTCCAGCCTGTGTCCTGGGCATCACTGCCTTAAGCATCACAGTCCTTAAGCAGAGTCAGGCCCTGGCCTAAGACATGTGCATCACAGTCTCGAGAACAGGAGGCTCCGTGCACCTGGCTGCTGCGGGCCCCACAGCACTGTGCCTTGGGCTCCCTCTTTTTCTGCTCACCTGGCTATGGGTGAGCGAGGCGCTGATTCAGAGTCGGCACCCACGGAGCGCCTGCCGCATGCCCCGCGCTGTGCTGGTGCAGGACTCAGTTAGTGTGCGCTGCTTTAAAGGAGCAGGGGCGCCCCGCTGCCTGCTGCGAGCTCAGGCCGGAGCGGGCGGAGAGGTGACTGTCACCTGGGGAGCCACCAGGGAGCGTCTGGTGAAGGAAGTGGCCCTGGATGGCAAAGGTGTGGGGGGATCCGGGGCGCAGACGGGCGAATACGGGAGCAGTCCCTGTGGCGCCAACGGTGTGCAAAGCGAGGGAGGCCTTTTCCAGCCCTGCCCATCCTAACTGTGTGCACAGAGACAGAGGCTGCTTCCAGCCCTGCCTATCCTGCCTCCCCACATGTCCTTCTGCTCCTTAAACCCAGGGCTTCACAAACTTCAGTCCTTCACGGAAACCCCTCGCATCTTTGCCATATCCCCGTATAACCTGTGCTCTTCTTTACGTCACATTTTTCCTTAAATCAACTCACCAATTTCTGTTTTATAAAATTTATGTTTGGAGGGAAGGTGGGATGAACTAGCAGCCTGGGATTGGCATACATACACTATTGATACTACGTATAAAACAGATAACTGATGAGAAACTACTGTATAGCTCAGGGAACTCAGTGCTCTGTGGTGACTGAAATGAGAAGGAAATCCAAAAAAGGGGGGATACGTGTAAGCATGTGCTATATGCTGAACTCACTTTGGTGTGCAACAGAAACTAACTCAACATTGTAGAGTTGCTGCTGCTGCTGCTGCTGCTGCTAAGTCACTGCAGTTGTGTCAACTCTGTGTGACCCCATAGATGGCAGCCTACCAGGCTCCGCCATCCCTGGATTCTCCAGGCAATACTATACTCCAATAAAAATTAGTTTAAAAACTTAAAAACCTTCCCAAAAATTAAAATAAAATCTATGTTAAGAAGAATCTTAACTTCACAGTAGCAATTGGAAAATAGGCTTCACATGCTACAGATGATCACCATAAAGATTTTGTTGCTATTGTTCGGTTGATCAGTCGTGTTCAACTCTTTGCGACCCCACGGACTGCAGCACGCCAGGCTTCCCTGTCCTTCACTATCTCCCAGAATTTGCTCAAACTCATGTCCCCTGAGTCAGTGATGCCATCTGACCATCTCATCCTCTGTCGCCCCCTTCTCCTCCTGCCCTCAATCTTTCCCAGCATCAGGGTCTTTTCCAAAGAGTCAACTCTTTGTATCAGGTGGCCAAAGTACTGGAGTTTCAGCTTCAGCGTCAGTACTTCCAATGAATCTTCAGAGTTGATTTCCTTTAGGATTGAATGGTTTGATCTCAAGACTCTCAAGAGTCTTTTCTAACATCACAATTCAAAAGCATCAGTTCTTTGGTACTCAGCCTTTTTTGTGGTCCAACACTGATATCTGTACACGACTACTGGAAAAAAACCATAGTTTTTAATATACAGACCTTTGTCTGCAAATAAAGCTACTGCAAACCTAGATAGCATATTTAAAAAAAAAACACACACACAACTATATGACTTCCCTGGTGGCGCAGTGGATAAGAATTTCCTGCCAGTGCAGGGGACACAGGTTAGATCCCTGGTGCAAGAAGATTCCACATGCTGTAGAGCAACTAAGTCCAGGCGCTACAACCGTATTACGCCCATGCTCTAGAGCCCACAGGCCACAACTACTGAAGCCTGTGGCCTAGAACGTGTGCTCTGCAGCAGGAAAAACCACCACAGTGATAAGCCTGTGCATGGCAACAAAGAGTAGGCCCCGCTCCCCGCAACTAGAGAAAACCCGAGCAAAGCAGTGAAGACCCAGCACAGCCAAAAGTTNGCTACTGAAGCCTGTGGCCTAGAACGTGTGCTCTGCAGCAGGAAAAACCACCACAGTGATAAGCCTGTGCATGGCAACAAAGAGTAGGCCCCGCTCCCCGCAACTAGAGAAAACCCGGGCAAAGCAGTGAAGACCCAGCACCCCCAAAAGTTAAAAAATAAATAAAAAAGACTTTTTTTTTTTAAAGCAGCTAATGTTCAATAAAAAGTAATTTAAAAGGCTTTAAAAACCTACCCTAAAATTAAAATAAAATATTTTAATAAAATGAAATTTATGTTAAGAAGAACCTTCCTCTCATGGTAACAACTGGAAAACAGGTTTTACTTGCTATAGAGAGATGATCAGCATAAAAATAACACTGAAAGCAAGATAACATTCCTGAAACCCAGCCAGGTTCCGCCCAGTCTGCAGCCTGCTCTCTAGCTGTCAGTAAAGAGAGACCAGCTAGCGCTAGGGAGGTGTCAGGGACACCGGAGCCCAGAGAGCTCCCTGACAGAATCGGGGTTGAGAGATGCTGTCTCTGATGCTTTACCTGTATCCCTCACTAGAGGTGCCCAACAGACTGCCAGTGTTCCCCACACCCAGAGAAACTGGGTCCCAGCCAGAACCTGAGCCAAACCCCAACCATACACATGTCTCCACAGTTCCCAGTAGCTGTAACTATGCTCATTGGAGACCTGGAGCTTCATGGCTGCGCCTGGGGCCTGCCATGGTGGGTGAGTACTTTGCAGAACAGCAGTAACCACAACCACTGCCTGGGCAGCACCAACCACCATCATAGTGAACATTCATACATCCCTTGTCACGTGCCAGGCACTGTTCTAAGCATTTCATGTATTAAACACTGATGACGATGGTGCCATGACTATTTCCACTTTATGGATGAGAAATCTGAAGCACAGAAAGGTTAAATACCTGCCCAAGAACCATTCTATCCTTTGTACATATTAGATTCCCACATACAATTTCATTTTTCTATTCTTTCTTTCATCCAGCCTTTGAACAGATATGCATTGAGTATCTTCTGTGTTTCTTATGAAGCAATACTTACTTGTAAGTGAAATTTGCTGTCCAGCTCCCTGCGTCCTTTGACTCGCATCCCCTGGTCCCTGCATCCTCAAATGGCCTGCAATTGCCTCCATGGGCTGTGCTGGGGTGCCCGGCCCAGATGGCTCATTGGGACCCAGGCACCCGTCCCTCTGGCTTCCACGGGTGTTGGCTGCTGATGACTCCCACTGAGTCTTTCTCTGGGAATTGCACTAGACCGCAAAGAACTGTGTGGACGTCATTTCTAGTCCTTTTCCCTGGGGACAGCGGACAAGCAGGGACCGAGTACTGTGGAGGAACAAAACGGAAACCCCCTTGAGTCATTCAATTCAGGATAACTCTGCAGGCCCCGAGGCCCCTGGGGATGGGCAGAGGTCTCTGCTGCAGCCATATCCCAGCCCACCTTCTCTTGCGAGCCCTGCCCACCCTCCATCACAGGTGTGGTTTCTGAGTCCCCTCTCCCGCACACCATCTGCTACCTGAGAAACTCCACCAAAGATGCTGTCCAAAAGCATCTGCTCCCAACCAGCACTGCGCAGCTCCATCTCCCCAGCAGTCCTTCCCCAGTAAGACCCAAGTGAAGGGAACCTGGGTGCAGCTGACCTTCTCAAAGGGCCTTGAACCCGCCCTGAACCCCAGGGTCCCCTCAGCCTCCACAAGCCCTGAAAGCCTTGGAGGTGGCTGGGTTTCTTTATTTCTGTGTTTGAATACATTTAGCTAATTAGCTTAATTCCCAGGCCCCATTACTCTTTCCTCAAGTGGGATCAAGTGGATCATGGCCTCAACGCTAATGACAGGCAGGCACTCAGGCCACCGGGGAAGACATACTCCTTCAGCCCCACAGGGGGCAGCCCTGAGAAGGAGAGAGAAAGCAGAGGGGAGACTGGATGGCGGGGAGTCAGGGAAAGGTCTCTGCTCCCCAGCAACTCTCCGCCTTTGAGCAAGGAGGGTGGAATCAGCATTTCCCCTCCTGCAGGAGCCACATCCCAGGCAGAGGAAGGCCCTAGAGCTAATGGTCCACCTTGACTCCTCTCAAGTGGCCCATCTTTAAAAATAGCCTACATCTGCCTCAGGCCTGACGCTACCATTTAATCGCAAATTGCTGTCTCAGCAATTCTGCAGTCTTCTCAGTCTGCTCTAAACCCAAGAGATAAAGGCAGACAGCAGATGGAATCAGAACCTGCAGTTCACGGAGGTGATCTGGGATGTGGATGTGCGGGTTCACGGTAACCCTACTCAGCATAAGCGGTTTCCCAGATGGCTCAGCGGTAAAGAATCTGCCTGTAATGCAGGAGGTGCAGGTTCAATACCTAGCTGGGGAAGATCCAGGGAAGAGAATGGCTACAGACTCCAGTATCCTTGCCTGGAGAATTCCATGAACAGAGGCGTCTGTCAGGCTACCGTCCATGGGGTTTCAAAGAGCTGGACATGACTGAGTGACCAACACCTTCAGAAGAACTTAGTCTGAGGCACCAAGGTCACCAAGTCCAGGCCCTGCTGAGAATCACAGGAGGGAGCGCCGGGCAGCCCAGACACAGTCCTTCAAAGAGCAGAGGGACAGAGTGACCAGGGGGCTGGTGGCCCGCCCTGGCAGCACTCCCAAAGACCCACTCCACACCTAGTCAATGAGTACCTGCTACGTGCCAGCCCGTGAGGCAGTGGCTTCAAAAATCTCTGGTCTTTACACAGAGATTTAAAAATCACTGAGGACCCCAAAGCACTTTTCCTTCTATTTTTCATAGAAGAAACTAAAATTGAAGAATTACACTGAGATTTATTCACTCATTTAAAAATAATAATAACATGGTTACCAAAAGGTAAAGGAAGAGGGGAAGGATAAATTAGGAGTATGGGATTAACATAAACACACTACTATATATAAAATGGGCTTCCTAGGGGGCATTAGGAGAAGGCAACGGCACCCCACTCCAGTGTTCTTGCCTGGAAAATCCCACGGATGGAGGAGCCCAGTGGGTTGCAGTCCATGGGGTCGCAGAGTCAGACACGACTGAGCGACTTTCCTTTCACTTTTCACTTTCATGCATTGGAGAAGGAAATGGCAACCCACTCCAGTGTTCTTGCCTGGAGAATCCCAAGGATGGGGGAGCCTGGTGGGCTGCCGTCTATGGGATCACACAGAGTCGGACACGACTGAAGTGACTTAGCATAGCATAGGGGACATCAGCGGAGACGGCAATGGCACCCCACTCCAGTACTATTGCCTGGAAAATCCCATGGATGGAGGAGCCTGGAAGGCTGCAGTCCATGGGGTTGCTGAGGGTAGGAGACGACTGAGCAACTTCACTTTCACTTTTCACTTTCATGCATTGGAGAAGGAAATGGCAACCCACTCCAGTAATCTTGCCTGGAGAATCCCAGGGACAGAGGAGCCTAATGGGCTACAGTCCAGAGGATGGCAAAGAGTTGGACATGACTTAGCACTCACGCATACATAAAATGGACAAGGAACAAGAATTTATGCATAGCACAGGGAACTACATTCAATATTTTGTGATAACCTATATGGAAAATAATCTGAAAAAATAATTATATATATAAACTAGGTCACTTTGCTGTACACCTGAAAAAAATAGATCAATTTAAAAAAACTCACTATAGCTTCACATGTAACTCATTTTATGAAAATAAACTATTTTACAGAATAAAGACATTTCATGAGAAGAAGGTCATTGTTTCATATATTTGCAAATCTCTTCAACATCCAGCTTACAGAAGACAGCTGGATTCTCTGATCAGCTTCTACATTTGGTTTGTTGCAGTATCTTGTTCTGGTTTAAATGTATAAAGGAAATCTGGTCTCACACAGATTATGCAGCTGGAAGAGGGAGAAGTATTCTAATTTCCTTTACAGATAAGGATGAATATTCTCTGGTTCTATACCAAAACTTGACGAGCGTGAGGGGTTGTTGCAATGGAGGATCTGAACCATGTCAATGAACTCTTCTATTCTGTAACATTAAAATGCACTGGTCTACCTTGCACTTTGACTAGATCTTTTACCCAGACATGATTTTATAACATGGTATAACAGTGTTCATTTGAAAAAGATGGCCTCACTGACTCCTATACATCTTCAAAATATTGACACATTACACAGCATCAAAAATTCAAATCCATTAGTATCACCAGAGCTCTCATGAGACTGTTTCATGAGAAGCTGTCAAGTTCAGAGCAGCCAGTAAAAGTTTCCCAAGCTTCTAATTTTCATTTAGCTTGAATTTTATCACTGATGACAAATACTGCCTGTTGCTTTCCTCAAAGTGACAGGTTCACTTTGTTCATTTTTGAGAAAGTATCTGCCAAATACTCAAATCTGAAAACCATGGTGTATCGGCTTTCTTTCAAGTAAAAATGGTGTGCCGAGAAAAAAGCCACAAGTCCAGAAGATAGTTAATTCACGTGTGTTCTCCTTGACCTTACCTTCAACCAGTGTGTTCTGGTCTGCAGCAGAAGTGCCTTACATGTGCTTCCATTTTTTTACACAAATCATTAAAAAGACAGGTACTCAAGGGTGGAGATGTCTAGATAAAGTTAATCATATTACTGCTTTATTAAAGACATTCTGAAGTGAAGCTGGCATGTGAGTGATAGTAAATGACACAACAATTCCATGTACACTTTGGTGCCACTTCCTCGATTCATACTAAGACATCAGCAGTTTTACTACCACCAGTCCAAATATCAACAGGATACAAAATGCAAACAATGTCCCAGGGTTTTTATGAAAACAGTTTTAAGCTCGAGAGCCCCCTGAAAGAGTCTGGAGGATCCCTAGGAGTCTGCAGATCTGCTTCTGGAAACAGGTACAATAAAGAAAATAAACAACAGAGTTCATATTACTAGTAAATTATTAATAAATACTGGCCACCATCATGGGACACCTACTATATACCTTGCACTTTATATACATTATCATCTTTTATTGGAGTATAATTGCTTTACAACCCTGTGTTAGTCTCTGCGGTACAACAAAGTGAATCAGCTGTCACGTACATATATTCCCTCCCTCCTGCACCTTCCTCCCATCCCTTCACATTATATTTCAGTTCAGTTCAGTTGCTCTGTCGTGTCCGACTCTTTGTGACCCCATGAATCGCAGAAAGCCAGGCCTCCCCATCCATTACCAACTCCCGGAGTTCACTCAGACTCACGTCCATCGAGTCGGTGATGCCATCCAGCCATCTCATCCTCCGTCNTTCCTTGGGTTGCTAAGGGTGACCATAGGTGTCAGTTCTGACCGAGGAGATAGAAGCTGAGGGTGTCTGGGAAGGCTTTGTCTTGCTGATGAGCCTCTGACCCATCCTGCTGTGGTATGGAGGTGCAGCAGTCCTGAACCAATGCCCTGAGGGTTAGTTGTGGGGCATGTAACTGGTTCTGGCCAGTGAGCTATAAGCAGAAGGGATTCGTGTCCCTTCTGGGCTGGGACATTTAAGTACTAACATGAGACCCTCCAAGAATTCTCCTTTCACCTGCCATGATAACCAGCATAATTTGAGATAGTGGCTGATCTATCATCCTGGGCCCAAAGGAGAGGTCATGGAGTAGGGGCTCCAGTTGGCCCCTAATGGACCAACAGGGTTGAAAAATAAACCTTGGTTGTTTTGAGCCACTGAAATTGTGGAGTTGTTTTTCACTGCAGCATAATCTAGCCCATCCTGACTGATACAAACCTGACCACACTGCTCCACTAAATCCATCACTGTGGAATGACTGAACATTGAAACTAACAAACAAATGGTTGGCTAAAAGCGTGAATGAATCAGCTTCCTTCTCCTGGGCCCCATCCCTTCAGATCATGTCTAGGAATGACTATAAATCCACCTAGTTCACTATGTATACCTTTGTAGATGTCTTTGGTTAGTCTTCCTTCAACTTTGGTGTTCATCAAAATTCCCTGAGGACCTCATTAAAAATACAGATGCCCAGCCATCCCTCAAATCTACAGAATCATTTCCAAGAGGTGGGTCATGGCCATTTGCATTTATAAGAAGTTTCCTAAGAGATTCTGACAGTGGGTTCGGATCAGGAATGTTTTGCCTGTTTGGGTAGAAAATTCCGACCCCCATCAACAAGCCCAAAAGGGTGATTATTTTTTGGCATGTTGGTTTTTTAGCTTCTCTTTGTCATCCCCACCTCAACCTCTACTCCCAACTCTCACCCTTGTTCCCAGCTGGCCACTTACACCTAAGTGATTACCTTTGGTTGATGGTGCCCTTGAAAATATCCTTGACATCTCCCCTCTGGCTCTTGCATCTCTTGTCTGTAAAGAGAAGCACGTTTGTACCTTGAGGGAGGTCATCAATAGTGGTTCCTAAGAATGGAAGTGGATACAAAGGGTACAGAGGGCTGCAGGTAACTGCTCAAGGCAGCCATGGGGACGTCCCACAGAAGGTGGCATTCAAGCAGGGTCCTCATGAGCGTGGTGGGTGTTGCCCTTCTCTGTGGAAGTGCCTTTGAACATGTTCGTTCATTTGGGCCATCCCCGCCTGTGAGTCTCTGTAGGATGGGGAGACCTCTTCTATCTGGCAGCCCAGAGACTTGATTTCCCCGCTTCCTAAGCATATGGTTTCCACTCCAGCCATTAGAGGCCAGCAGGTGCAGCAGGTGGCAGGTGAAGACAGCATGCTCCATGCTGGGAGGTGGTGTCCTGCCTTCAGAGGGCCGTGGTGGGGGTCCCACAGGGGTGTCCAGTATCTGTACAGTCCGTGTCAGAGGCACCTGAGCTGTTCTGACCCAGCACGGGGGCGGTGGTGTCTCCGTGGAATGTCCAGTGCTGTGATTTTAGGGGTGACTCCTGTCCTCGTCATCTCCAGGCTTGGGTCTCTGGCCCTCCCAGGGATTCCAGGAGCCACTCGTATTCCTTTTTTTTGGGGAGAGGGGAGGGGTAGGGGGTTGCTGTGCTGGACCTTCGTTGTGCAGGATTTTCTCTAGTTGTGGCCAGCAGGGGCTACTCTCTACTGTGGTGTGTGGGCTTCTCACTGCATGGCTTCTCTTGCTGCTGAGCACAGGCTCCAGGGCGCATGGGCTTCAGTGCTCGCGGATCCTGGGCTCTGGAGCACAGGCTCCATAGTTGTGACACACAGACTCCGTTGCCCTGCGGCGTGTAGGACCTTCCCAGATCAGGAATTGAAACCCCTTGTCTCCTGCATCGGCAGGCATAGTCTTTACCACTGAGCCATCAGAGAAGCCCCACCCCATATTCTTTACTGCATAACTTTACTGATTAAACCAGCCAGAGTTCATGTCTGTTACAACTAAAGGACCTTTCCTGGATAAGTACATAGAGAGGAGAGAGGATCAGAGCTCCACCCAGGCAGAGGTTTCCAGCTTGAGCAGAGGCCCAGGATCTTGAAGAACATTGGATATATTCTGTAGAGGGATGCCAGTCCCGTGGGGTTGCAGAGCACGTATTTGGGGTGGAGTGGGGACCAGCAGGAGATCAGGTAGATGAAATAAGCTGGGAGCTCAAATGCTACCATTTCAGGAATTAAATTTGACCTTGGAGTGGAAACAGTGGGCTTTAAATAGGACAGGAGTACCTGCAAAATTGACAAAGATTACTCTGGGACAACATGGGGTGTGATTGGACCTGGTGAAACTGGGGGCAGGGAGACGGATACGGAAGCGGCAAGAATTATCTCATGTGAAGGATGCTGGCTAGGGCGTCCCTGCCCCTTGAGATCTGGCTCAGGCTGCTCACTCCTTCCTTGTCACTGCCCACCCCGCCCTCTGCCCGCCACCACTGTCGTAGGTCCTGCAGAAGGCGAGGCCTGACCCCGCGACAGTTTCTGCAACTTCTTCACGGTCACCACTGCATCAGAACTCCAGCCTCTCCCGTGTTCCTTTTAGTTTATGGATTTTCTTGTGAAATGCAGCACCTTGATTTCTTGACATGGATTGAAGTTCTGAGAGTATCAGAGGAGAGACTGACATTTCAGCGACATTAAAAACAAACTGCAAATTGTACTTTCAACCTCCTTGTTCTTAGACGACTTTATACGTCCCGAGGGATTCATGGCCAGCTGCTTCTCCCCATCGGCACACCAGCCTCTGTCCCAGCGCATCACCTCCTCTCTCCCCTTACTCGCTTCGTCTCATCTTCACTCCCCGCCTCGTGGTTTGCTTGTGAAATGCCAGATACTCCTGCCTGACAGGTTGCCCCACAAATGATGCCTCTCAAGCCCTCTCTTCCAAACCCAGTTCCAGGCCCATGAAAGAGGCCATCGGAACATGAGGTCACACTTTGAACAAGCCCCATGCTCCTTCAAAGACAAGAGTGGTTAACAGTTACTTTTCTGCCTCTACAATAGCTTTGCACAGTTGAATTTTGCTTTTATCAATGGTAATTATAAACCGCAAAATAACAGAAATTCGTCTGTCTCCTAGAAAAGTCTGGAGGACTGACAGGGCAGCTCCATGGCCTTTAGCCTCCCAGGCTCCTCTGCCATTGTGAAAGCTCTGACCCAGGAGGGCTGCGTAAGTCACCAGGCCCTAGAGCGCTGCGGAGCAGGTTGGGAAGTGTAGCTGGACCTCTGGTACAACCCCTGGTTAAAAATTGGTGCACGTATTCTTAGGAACAAGTGGCAAGTGTGTATTGGGAGGAACTAGTGGTTTGTGGTGTATCAAGGAAACCCACTTGTCTCAGAAGTTCCACCTGCACTTTTTCCTGGACTGGATCTTGAAAGAAGCTTAAATGTTTAGTCTGTGGGTTGTGGGGACAATGGTCCCAATAGTTGCTCTCACTCCTTTGGAAGTGTCAGCTTTGCAGCTTTAGGAAGGGCTGGGGCGCAAGGCGGCTCAGGAGTCAGCAGGCGCTGCTCACAGTGCCCCACTCCCTGCTTCCCTGGGGCTCAGTCTGGCAGGCACCTCTCTGCAGCTGAAACAGAGTGGGGCCCAAGAGGCCTGTGAACACACCGGGAATCTCAGCTCTTGTTGCTCACAGAGGGTTTATTTCCAGAGGGATCCTGGGACTGCCGAGAAGTGCTTTTCTTTCTGGGACTGCCGAGAAGTGCTTTTCTTTCTGGGGAGACAGTGCAGCCGCTGAGGAGCCCGTGGGTGAAGACAGCGTTGCTTCCTGCCTGCGTTCCGGGAGCCTGGGTTGGCTCCTGGCGCTGGCCTCTCCTAGCCTGTCCAGGACCTCACTGATGGGCTGCGCGCTGAGCGTTTGCTGCCACATGTGCTAATATTTGAGTGGACTGCTTCCTGGGATCACACTTCAAGGTGGGGGTTTCCTCCATTTTTAGGGGTGCTAGAGAAGTGTACAGGTCCCAGTGGCTCAACTTAAAATGAAACCCAGGTCTCCTGCCTCCATTCCAGTGCCATTTTCTTCTATTCCCTCCCGAGGGAGGCTCTGATTGGCAGGTTCCATTTAGTGGGCTGTGGACGTCACCAGGTATTCTCAGCTCTCTGCCTTCTAGGCCCAAGGCAATATTGTACATGCTGGCCCCAAGGCAGGGCCATGTGACTGGTTCCAGCCAATGAGCCAGGAGTCGAGTGATGTCACTTTTGGACTAAACTCTGTAGTAACTGCTCCAGATCTCTCTGGCAATGATGATGGATGCTCCATTAGCCTGGGCTCTGGGTGACCTAGAGCAGGGCCCTCAGCTGACCCTTGATGGAGCTATAGAGTGATCAAGAAATAAGTCTTTGGTGTTTTAAAGTCATTCAGATTTAGGATTTTTTGGTTGTTGTTATCTGGCCTGACCTGACTTTACCTGCACACATACCATCTGCTTGGTTACTTGGCATTTCAATACCCTTCCTATTTTGGGGGTAACCTCCACCCTCTGAGGTTTGTTGGGCAGCAGAAGGTGGAGGTGCCCAATGCATGCTGTCTCAGCTCCCCTTGCAGCTCGGGTGCAGGCACATGGCCAGGGTCAGCAGAGGCGGCGCCAGCGGTGGCGCCACAGGCCTTGTGTCTGCAGCAGCTTCAGTGGTGCTGTTGCTGGGCTGGTTTCACTGCAAGAGTTTGAGCTGTGATTCTGGCTGTGTGACCTCGCTTTATTCCTGCCTACCTTCTCAGCCTCGCTCTCCACCCTTCCTGTGAGCTGCTCAGCATCCTTTTAATAAATTTGCTTTCAGTTTAAATCACCCATACTTCATTTATGTTGCATGCAACTAAGAGCCTTGGACAGATACAACCAAATAGAGGGCAGTGTGGGGTGGCACAGGAACCAGGAGCTGGAAGGAAGGATCTGGCAAAATGTGCCTGACTTTTCTCCCTTGCACAAATTGCTTCTCTGGGAGCAACTTTTGTCTGTCTTAGGCCAGAGCAAACCAAAGTGCTGGATAAGACCTCTGGTTAGACTTGGTCAGCCTTTTGGGCACGTGAACCTCACTTTTCTTATCTGTAAAAGGGCTAACAACAGGACCTTACTTATAGGTTAGTTGTGAGGCATGTATTTGAAAGAGAATATATTTGAGGAAGTTCTGGGAACCATAAAACAAAACCCCAGTGCAAGTTCACCACGTTATTCTTCTGTGTTACCTTGCGCAAATATATCCAGCTGGGGCATCTTGGATGGCACGACAGGTTAAATGAAACCCATGCTTCCTGATGCCACCGTTCTGTCACTCACCTCTTGGGAGGTCACAGACCAGTCCTTATAATCCAGACCCATCTGAGATTCTGCTCAGGAGACTGGAGACCTCAGACTGGAGGGGATGAAACGATTCCTGGTGGGCTTGGTGAAGGCAGAGAAGCACAGAGTTGAGAAAGGATATTTGGTGTTGTTCTTTTCAATCCTCTCTATTTTGAGAGTTCACAGAGAGAGGGAGAGCCTCCAGCCCCCAGCTGCTCAGCAGCTCTGTGGCTGAGCTTGGGGTTGGGATGTAGATCTTTTTATTTTGACAGCGTGCCTTCGTCGAGATACACGTGTGCTATCATCCAAGGATGCAAAGAGAACTTGGGAATAGGACAACTCTTCCTCAAATTAACAGCCCCCACTTCCTAGCAACCTGTGACTGATGGTCCTTATCCCCTGATAGAGAAGGATCTCCGGAGCACGGTTTCTGTTTTTTCTTTCTTAGCCCTCTAAACACTTTACTGAGGGAGGCTGAAAACTGCTGAATCGATTTTTTTTTTTTTAATTAGCACGGAATCTGAATCAAAGAAATTTGGAAGAAGAGAACTTTCTCATCCAAGTGGCTGCCGGCACCCCCATCCTGGCTGAAGCGCTCCCTTGTTCTTGCCTGCTCTGCCCCAGATTCATGGGCTGCGCTCGGGATCNCTCTGTGGCTGAGCTTGGGGTTGGGATGTAGATCTTTTTATTTTGACAGCGTGCCTTCGTCGAGATACACGTGTGCTATCATCCAAGGATGCAAAGAGAACTTGGGAATAGGACAACTCTTCCTCAAATTAACAGCCCCCACTTCCTAGCAACCTGTGACTGATGGTCCTTATCCCCTGATAGAGAAGGATCTCCGGAGCACGGTTTCTGTTTTTTCTTTCTTAGCCCTCTAAACACTTTACTGAGGGAGGCTGAAAACTGCTGAATCGATTTTTTTTTTTTTAATTAGCACGGAATCTGAATCAAAGAAATTTGGAAGAAGAGAACTTTCTCATCCAAGTGGCTGCCGGCACCCCCATCCTGGCTGAAGCGCTCCCTTGTTCTTGCCTGCTCTGCCCCAGATTCATGGGCTGCGCTCGGGATCGTTGGCAGTTTTCTCTGCACTGTCCTGACAACCTCCGGCCATGAGACTAAAAAGCTAGTTACCGAATCTCACTCCTCCCTGCTTTGTCCTTGCCAGGGATTCAACAGAGAAATCTGGAAGAGGGAGCCTCCCCGCGCCTGCAGCAGGCTGAAATGCCACCAGAATGACAATGGGCTGGGGTGTGGGAGGAGGGGAGAGTGTGCAGCTTGCCAGGAATGAATGAATGAATGAATGAAAGTGAGAGAGAGAAAGAGAGCGAACTTTGGGCTTCAAATAAAAAAAATTCCAGGGTCTCAACAGAGGTGCTGGTGTCTACTCCAAGGCTTGCTACTGAATGCTGAACTGGGCACTTTTCCCCAGGCGGGTGCCCTCTGGCCCTCTGCCAAGGTACAGAGCTTGGGGCTGCAGAGGGGGAAGTAGGACTTTGGGGGCGGAAATGGCTCCAAACTGGGGTAAGCCCTGGGAGGCCAGCCTACCCAGCCAGCTTACTGTCTGGCCAAACTCCCACTCCCGTCCCCCTACCACCCCAAGGGTCTCCGCTGAATTTAGACATTAGTATTCACTCCACATACCCTCCCCACTACTCCTCCCCACCACACTAGAGGAATTTTAAGAAATCCACAAAAACCAGAGGAATTTTGATTACCCTTAATTAAGGAAAAGCTTTCCAGAAGACCACGTGATGGGTGGCTCCCTGTGACATGGGTGTCCCGCAGCTACAGGAGGGTGGGGCAGCCCTGTGGCTCTGTGTCCTCTGCCCTTGGGTCTGGGACTCACACAGAGCCAGGTCCTGGTGGATGTTTGTAGGAACAGCTTTTTTCAGAGAGCTCTTGTTCCTGCCTCATCCCCTCCCTAGACTTGGGGACTGACGTAGGGTTGTGTGGGGAAGTGGGAGAGTGAGGTGTCTGAGCAGTGTGCCTCCAGGGCCAGGCTGAGTGGGTTCTCTGATTTGATAGCCAGGAGACCTCAAACCAGTTGCTTAACACCCCCAAGTGTGTCTCCTTATCCCTGGCGTGGAAATCACTATGGTGACCACACTCAGGGAGGCTGTGAATTACACAAAGACCTCCATGTCTGCATGCCGGGTAGTCAATGTTCAATAAAAAGAGAAACTTAACTAGGCATACACCCTCCTGACATAGGGAGACTCTTCTCAAGAGCTTCCACCTCACCATCCACAGATCCTGGGATTGGTCTCGTTACTGGCCTGGCCTGGCATTGAAGGGACCTTGGGAAGCTGGGCTGGTCCTTGGTGTTTTAACTCAGCATGTGCATTCACTCAGTCAGCCTCTTCTTGTTCAGTCGCTCAGTCATGTCCGACTCTNTGGCCTGGCATTGAAGGGACCTTGGGAAGCTGGGCTGGTCCTTGGTGTTTTAACTCAGCATGTGCATTCACTCAGTCAGCCTCTTCTTGTTCAGTCGTTCAGTCGTGTCCGACTCTGCAACTCCATCGACAGTCAGCCTCTTCTTGTTCAGTCGCTCAGTCGTGTCCGACTCTGCAACTCCATCGACTGCAGCACACCAGACTTCTCTGTCCTTCACCATCTCTCTGAGTTTGCTCAAACTCATGTCCATTGAGTCGGTGATGCCATCCACCCATCTTGTCCTCTGTCATCCCCTCCTGCCTTCAGCCTTTCCCAGCATCTCATTTGTTCACAGAGACTGTTTCCCAGTCTCTCATCTGTTCACGCAAGTATTTATCAAGTGTCTTCTACACGCGGTTTTGTGCTGGGATTTGAGCTAAAAGAGCAAGTGAAAGGGTGGCTGATCTCAGTTCTTGAAGCTCACAAGCCAGCAAGAAACAAACAACGTCAAAGTTGGAATCATCTGTGGCCCAGATCAGTAGGTGATCAGGGAAGGCTTCTCTTGGGGGCAACGTTTGAGCCTAGATCTAAATAGCAAGAAGGAGCGGCCACACTCAGGCCTGAGGGAAGGGCAACTCGGGAAGGAAGCAGTAGTTTGGAGGCTTGGAGGGGGGCCCAGGACCGGTTAGGGGGCACTTGTGGCTGAGGCTGATGGAGGTGAGATAGGACTGGTTAGGGGGAGCTTGGTGGCTCAGAGGATAAAGCATCTGCCTGCAATGCAGGAGACCCAGGTTTGATCCCTGGGTTGGGAAGATCCCCTGGAGAAGGAAATGGCAACCCACTCCAGTATTCTTGCCTGGAGAATCCCAAGGATGGAGGAGCCTCATGGGCTACAGTCCACGGGGTCACAAATAGACACGACTGAGCGACTTCACTTGTGGCTGAGGCTGATGGAGGTGGGATAGGACTGGTTAGGGGGAGCTTGTGGCTGAGGCTGACGGAACACCAGGACCGCAGTGGGGAGGAGCAGATGGGTTCTGGGAAGCCACAAGAGTGCTCCTTTCACAGAAAGGCAGCCTGGAGGACTGGGGTTGGGCCCGGAGTCCAGCGTGTGGTAGGAGCGGAGTGCTTCTGCCAGTGTCTCTGGCCCCCTCTTTGCCCTGCAACTGCTGTAAGTGCATTAAAGGACAGATCATTCAGAATTGAGGTGTAGTCCCATCATTATTATGCATGGCCTGCTTTCTCAAAGGGCGTCTCCCCGAACTTGGGGTCACACCTGGGCCCGGTTGCGGGAGAGTGGATATGCCCTCCCGCCTGTCACCAGCCTCTCCTGCTGTTCTCTGTGTGTGGCGCACATGCTGGTGCTGCCTCCCAGGGGTGCGGGCAGTCCTGTCGGAATTGGAGATGCCCTTCCCCAGCTGGGTCCTGACTGAAGCAGGTGTCGAGTAAGCTCCAGGGTGGGCCTGTTGTCCAGGCCTGCAGCCTGAGATCACCCCCATGATCAAAGTCTCCCTTGGTTCCAGCTGCGCAAACAGAGGGCCTGCAGCCAGCCTGAATGTTGGATCTGGGGTCCCAGTGCTGTGTGGGCACGCCAGTCATTCACAAAGGGCTGCCTGCTGGGACCATGCAGCCACAGACCCTCTGGTGGTACGGAGCCTGAGGCTCTTCTTGTTGAAAGGAGCTAAGAGACTTGTAACCTAGCCCCACTCATTCGGTCATTCATTCAATACATGTTTGTTAAGTACCTACCGTAGACTCACATTGCATTAGTGCCAGGTTATATACTAGACACAGGGAACTATGGTGAAGAGCAGACCAGCGATTCTGGTCCTCATGGCTCATGCTTTTTAAGCAGGTGAAGACACACAAAACAAGGAAACCTACAAATACATAATTCAGTACATAATATATGTGAGAGAAAACATGAGAGCAAGACACACAGCATGTGTTACAGACCTAATTTGGTCAAAATGGTCCAGGTGTGAAGGCTCAGGTAAGGTCGCAGTCCCGTATAAATCCCCAGAATGCCTGCATCATCTCTGAGGCTCATTACTAATAATACTGCCAAAAAGAGTAAATATGAAAACCATGTAGAGAAAGTCTGAAATGTGGCCAATATGGAGATTAGTTGCAAATCCTGATGTTAATGAAAGTGGTGAAATCTGACAGCCGTTGGCTGTGTTTATAAACTCAGAGACAGGAACAGGTGACATGTTTGTGGAGCATCTCCAGTGTCAGGCTATGTGGTGGGGGTCCGGGAGTCCCCAGGATGTTAAATGTTAGCTAGAAGTAAAGTATTCCTGCCTGCACCCCACTTGGAGCACCTCTCAGGGTCTGCCTGCGCTGTGCACGTGAGGCGTGGCAGGGCTGCAAATTCCCAGCTGTCTGTTTTGTTTTGCTTCAAGATTTGAGCTTGTCACCAGATTTCTGTTGAGATTAACTTACAGAGTCCCAGATGTAGTTCATTCTACGGCAGGTTAGGTTTCCACAGTCGATGAAGTTAGTTATAGCTAGATCTCGGTGAAGCATGCACAGAAGGGGAGGTTTGAATGGCAAAAAAAAAAAAATCTCATTTTAGATTGGGAAAAATAGAATTCATGCTTGAGAAAAGAGTGCTATTTCTGTCTCCAGTCTGATTTTACACCCATTTCAGTTTAAAGCTGTGTCCCATTGCAGATCAAAACCTTCCTCTCCTCCTCCTCCCACTCATCCCCTCCTCCCCTCCCCCTCCTCCCAC
>SJYW01035717.1:116408-188736 GCA_006410735.1 Raphicerus campestris | reverse complement strand
GAGCCACCAAGCTCCCCCTAACCAGTCCTATCTCACCTCCATCAGCCTCAGCCACAAGTGCCCCCTAACCGGTCCTGGGCCCCCCTCCAAGCCTCCAAACTACTGCTTCCTTCCCGAGTTGCCCTTCCCTCAGGCCTGAGTGTGGCCGCTCCTTCTTGCTATTTAGATCTAGGCTCAAACGTTGCCCCCAAGAGAAGCCTTCCCTGATCACCTACTGATCTGGGCCACAGATGATTCCAACTTTGACGTTGTTTGTTTCTTGCTGGCTTGTGAGCTTCAAGAACTGAGATCAGCCACCCTTTCACTTGCTCTTTTAGCTCAAATCCCAGCACAAAACCGCGTGTAGAAGACACTTGATAAATACTTGCGTGAACAGATGAGAGACTGGGAAACAGTCTCTGTGAACAAATGAGGTGCTGGGAAAGGCTGAAGGCAGGAGGGGATGACAGAGGACAAGATGGGTGGATGGCATCACCGACTCAATGGACATGAGTTTGAGTAAACTCAGAGAGATGGTGAAGGACAGAGAAGTCTGGCGTGCTGCAGTCGATGGAGTTGCAGAGTCGGACACGACTGAGCGACTGAACAAGAAGAGGCTGACTGTCGATGGAGTTGCAGAGTCGGACACGACTGAACGACTGAACAAGAAGAGGCTGACTGAGTGAATGCACATGCTGAGTTAAAACACCAAGGACCAGCCCAGCTTCCCAAGGTCCCTTCAATGCCAGGCCAGGCCAGTAACGAGACCAATCCCAGGATCTGTGGATGGTGAGGTGGAAGCTCTTGAGAAGAGTCTCCCTATGTCAGGAGGGTGTATGCCTAGTTAAGTTTCTCTTTTTATTGAACATTGACTACCCGGCATGCAGACATGGAGGTCTTTGTGTAATTCACAGCCTCCCTGAGTGTGGTCACCATAGTGATTTCCACGCCAGGGATAAGGAGACACACTTGGGGGTGTTAAGCAACTGGTTTGAGGTCTCCTGGCTATCAAATCAGAGAACCCACTCAGCCTGGCCCTGGAGGCACACTGCTCAGACACCTCACTCTCCCACTTCCCCACACAACCCTACGTCAGTCCCCAAGTCTAGGGAGGGGATGAGGCAGGAACAAGAGCTCTCTGAAAAAAGCTGTTCCTACAAACATCCACCAGGACCTGGCTCTGTGTGAGTCCCAGACCCAAGGGCAGAGGACACAGAGCCACAGGGCTGCCCCACCCTCCTGTAGCTGCGGGACACCCATGTCACAGGGAGCCACCCATCACGTGGTCTTCTGGAAAGCTTTTCCTTAATTAAGGGTAATCAAAATTCCTCTGGTTTTTGTGGATTTCTTAAAATTCCTCTAGTGTGGTGGGGAGGAGTAGTGGGGAGGGTATGTGGAGTGAATACTAATGTCTAAATTCAGCGGAGACCCTTGGGGTGGTAGGGGGACGGGAGTGGGAGTTTGGCCAGACAGTAAGCTGGCTGGGTAGGCTGGCCTCCCAGGGCTTACCCCAGTTTGGAGCCATTTCCGCCCCCAAAGTCCTACTTCCCCCTCTGCAGCCCCAAGCTCTGTACCTTGGCAGAGGGCCAGAGGGCACCCGCCTGGGGAAAAGTGCCCAGTTCAGCATTCAGTAGCAAGCCTTGGAGTAGACACCAGCACCTCTGTTGAGACCCTGGAATTTTTTTTATTTGAAGCCCAAAGTTCGCTCTCTTTCTCTCTCTCACTTTCATTCATTCATTCATTCATTCCTGGCAAGCTGCACACTCTCCCCTCCTCCCACACCCCAGCCCATTGTCATTCTGGTGGCATTTCAGCCTGCTGCAGGCGCGGGGAGGCTCCCTCTTCCAGATTTCCCTGTTGAATCCCTGGCAAGGACAAAGCCGGGAGGAGTGAGATTCGGTAACTAGCTTTTTAGTCTCATGGCCGGAGGTTGTCAGGACAGTGCAGAGAAAACTGCCAACGATCCCGAGCACAGCCCATGAATCTGGGGCAGAGCAGGCAAGAACAAGGGAGCGCTTCAGCCAGGATGGGGGTGCCGGCAGCCACTTGGATGAGAAAGTTCTCTTCTTCCAAATTTCTTTGATTCAGATTCCGTGCTAATTAAAAAAAAAAAAATCGATTCAGCAGTTTTCAGCCTCCCTCAGTAAAGTGTTTAGAGGGCTAAGAAAGAAAAAACAGAAACCGTGCTCCGGAGATCCTTCTCTATCAGGGGATAAGGACCATCAGTCACAGGTTGCTAGGAAGTGGGGGCTGTTAATTTGAGGAAGAGTTGTCCTATTCCCAAGTTCTCTTTGCATCCTTGGATGATAGCACACGTGTATCTCGACGAAGGCACGCTGTCAAAATAAAAAGATCTACATCCCAACCCCAAGCTCAGCCACAGAGCTGCTGAGCAGCTGGGGGCTGGAGGCTCTCCCTCTCTCTGTGAACTCTCAAAATAGAGAGGATTGAAAAGAACACCACCAAATATCCTTTCTCAACTCTGTGCTTCTCTGCCTTCACCAAGCCCACCAGGAATCGTTTCATCCCCTCCAGTCTGAGGTCTCCAGTCTCCTGAGCAGAATCTCAGATGGGTCTGGATTATAAGGACTGGTCTGTGACCTCCCAAGAGGTGAGTGACAGAACGGTGGCATCAGGAAGCATGGGTTTCATTTAACCTGTCGTGCCATCCAAGATGCCCCAGCTGGATATATTTGCGCAAGGTAACACAGAAGAATAACGTGGTGAACTTGCACTGGGGTTTTGTTTTATGGTTCCCAGAACTTCCTCAAATATATTCTCTTTCAAATACATGCCTCACAACTAACCTATAAGTAAGGTCCTGTTGTTAGCCCTTTTACAGATAAGAAAAGTGAGGTTCACGTGCCCAAAAGGCTGACCAAGTCTAACCAGAGGTCTTATCCAGCACTTTGGTTTGCTCTGGCCTAAGACAGACAAAAGTTGCTCCCAGAGAAGCAATTTGTGCAAGGGAGAAAAGTCAGGCACATTTTGCCAGATCCTTCCTTTCAGCTCCTGGTTCCTGTGCCACCCCACACTGCCCTCTATTTGGTTGTATCTGTCCAAGGCTCTTAGTTGCATGCAACATAAATGAAGTATGGGTGATTTAAACTGAAAGCAAATTTATTAAAAGGATGCTGAGCAGCTCACAGGAAGGGTGGAGAGCGAGGCTGAGAAGGTAGGCAGGAATAAAGCGAGGTCACACAGCCAGAATCACAGCTCAAACTCTTGCAGTGAAACCAGCCCAGCAACAGCACCACTGAAGCTGCTGCAGACACAAGGCCTGTGGCGCCACCGCTGGCGCCGCCTCTGCTGACCCTGGCCATGTGCCTGCACCCGAGCTGCAAGGGGAGCTGAGACAGCATGCATTGGGCACCTCCACCTTCTGCTGCCCAACAAACCTCAGAGGGTGGAGGTTACCCCCAAAATAGGAAGGGTATTGAAATGCCAAGTAACCAAGCAGATGGTATGTGTGCAGGTAAAGTCAGGTCAGGCCAGATAACAACAACCAAAAAATCCTAAATCTGAATGACTTTAAAACACCAAAGACTTATTTCTTGATCACTCTATAGCTCCATCAAGGGTCAGCTGAGGGCCCTGCTCTAGGTCACCCAGAGCCCAGGCTAATGGAGCATCCATCATCATTGCCAGAGAGATCTGGAGCAGTTACTACAGAGTTTAGTCCAAAAGTGACATCACTCGACTCCTGGCTCATTGGCTGGAACCAGTCACATGGCCCTGCCTTGGGGCCAGCATGTACAATATTGCCTTGGGCCTAGAAGGCAGAGAGCTGAGAATACCTGGTGACGTCCACAGCCCACTAAATGGAACCTGCCAATCAGAGCCTCCCTCGGGAGGGAATAGAAGAAAATGGCACTGGAATGGAGGCAGGAGACCTGGGTTTCATTTTAAGTTGAGCCACTGGGACCTGTACACTTCTCTAGCACCCCTAAAAATGGAGGAAACCCCCACCTTGAAGTGTGATCCCAGGAAGCAGTCCACTCAAATATTAGCACATGTGGCAGCAAACGCTCAGCGCGCAGCCCATCAGTGAGGTCCTGGACAGGCTAGGAGAGGCCAGCGCCAGGAGCCAACCCAGGCTCCCGGAACGCAGGCAGGAAGCAACGCTGTCTTCACCCACGGGCTCCTCAGCGGCTGCACTGTCTCCCCAGAAAGAAAAGCACTTCTCGGCAGTCCCAGAAAGAAAAGCACTTCTCGGCAGTCCCAGGATCCCTCTGGAAATAAACCCTCTGTGAGCAACAAGAGCTGAGATTCCCGGTGTGTTCACAGGCCTCTTGGGCCCCACTCTGTTTCAGCTGCAGAGAGGTGCCTGCCAGACTGAGCCCCAGGGAAGCAGGGAGTGGGGCACTGTGAGCAGCGCCTGCTGACTCCTGAGCCGCCTTGCGCCCCAGCCCTTCCTAAAGCTGCAAAGCTGACACTTCCAAAGGAGTGAGAGCAACTATTGGGACCATTGTCCCCACAACCCACAGACTAAACATTTAAGCTTCTTTCAAGATCCAGTCCAGGAAAAAGTGCAGGTGGAACTTCTGAGACAAGTGGGTTTCCTTGATACACCACAAACCACTAGTTCCTCCCAATACACACTTGCCACTTGTTCCTAAGAATACGTGCACCAATTTTTAACCAGGGGTTGTACCAGAGGTCCAGCTACACTTCCCAACCTGCTCCGCAGCGCTCTAGGGCCTGGTGACTTACGCAGCCCTCCTGGGTCAGAGCTTTCACAATGGCAGAGGAGCCTGGGAGGCTAAAGGCCATGGAGCTGCCCTGTCAGTCCTCCAGACTTTTCTAGGAGACAGACGAATTTCTGTTATTTTGCGGTTTATAATTACCATTGATAAAAGCAAAATTCAACTGTGCAAAGCTATTGTAGAGGCAGAAAAGTAACTGTTAACCACTCTTGTCTTTGAAGGAGCATGGGGCTTGTTCAAAGTGTGACCTCATGTTCCGATGGCCTCTTTCATGGGCCTGGAACTGGGTTTGGAAGAGAGGGCTTGAGAGGCATCATTTGTGGGGCAACCTGTCAGGCAGGAGTATCTGGCATTTCACAAGCAAACCACGAGGCGGGGAGTGAAGATGAGACGAAGCGAGTAAGGGGAGAGAGGAGGTGATGCGCTGGGACAGAGGCTGGTGTGCCGATGGGGAGAAGCAGCTGGCCATGAATCCCTCGGGACGTATAAAGTCGTCTAAGAACAAGGAGGTTGAAAGTACAATTTGCAGTTTGTTTTTAATGTCGCTGAAATGTCAGTCTCTCCTCTGATACTCTCAGAACTTCAATCCATGTCAAGAAATCAAGGTGCTGCATTTCACAAGAAAATCCATAAACTAAAAGGAACACGGGAGAGGCTGGAGTTCTGATGCAGTGGTGACCGTGAAGAAGTTGCAGAAACTGTCGCGGGGTCAGGCCTCGCCTTCTGCAGGACCTACGACAGTGGTGGCGGGCAGAGGGCGGGGTGGGCAGTGACAAGGAAGGAGTGAGCAGCCTGAGCCAGATCTCAAGGGGCAGGGACGCCCTAGCCAGCATCCTTCACATGAGATAATTCTTGCCGCTTCCGTATCCGTCTCCCTGCCCCCAGTTTCACCAGGTCCAATCACACCCCATGTTGTCCCAGAGTAATCTTTGTCAATTTTGCAGGTACTCCTGTCCTATTTAAAGCCCACTGTTTCCACTCCAAGGTCAAATTTAATTCCTGAAATGGTAGCATTTGAGCTCCCAGCTTATTTCATCTACCTGATCTCCTGCTGGTCCCCACTCCACCCCAAATACGTGCTCTGCAACCCCACGGGACTGGCATCCCTCTACAGAATATATCCAATGTTCTTCAAGATCCTGGGCCTCTGCTCAAGCTGGAAACCTCTGCCTGGGTGGAGCTCTGATCCTCTCTCCTCTCTATGTACTTATCCAGGAAAGGTCCTTTAGTTGTAACAGACATGAACTCTGGCTGGTTTAATCAGTAAAGTTATGCAGTAAAGAATATGGGGTGGGGCTTCTCTGATGGCTCAGTGGTAAAGACTATGCCTGCCGATGCAGGAGACAAGGGGTTTCAATTCCTGATCTGGGAAGGTCCTACACGCCGCAGGGCAACGGAGTCTGTGTGTCACAACTATGGAGCCTGTGCTCCAGAGCCCAGGATCCGCGAGCACTGAAGCCCATGCGCCCTGGAGCCTGTGCTCAGCAGCAAGAGAAGCCATGCAGTGAGAAGCCCACACACCACAGTAGAGAGTAGCCCCTGCTGGCCACAACTAGAGAAAATCCTGCACAACGAAGGTCCAGCACAGCAACCCCCTACCCCTCCCCTCTCCCCAAAAAAAAGGAATACGAGTGGCTCCTGGAATCCCTGGGAGGGCCAGAGACCCAAGCCTGGAGATGACGAGGACAGGAGTCACCCCTAAAATCACAGCACTGGACATTCCACGGAGACACCACCGCCCCCGTGCTGGGTCAGAACAGCTCAGGTGCCTCTGACACGGACTGTACAGATACTGGACACCCCTGTGGGACCCCCACCACGGCCCTCTGAAGGCAGGACACCACCTCCCAGCATGGAGCATGCTGTCTTCACCTGCCACCTGCTGCACCTGCTGGCCTCTAATGGCTGGAGTGGAAACCATATGCTTAGGAAGCGGGGAAATCAAGTCTCTGGGCTGCCAGATAGAAGAGGTCTCCCCATCCTACAGAGACTCACAGGCGGGGATGGCCCAAATGAACGAACATGTTCAAAGGCACTTCCACAGAGAAGGGCAACACCCACCACGCTCATGAGGACCCTGCTTGAATGCCACCTTCTGTGGGACGTCCCCATGGCTGCCTTGAGCAGTTACCTGCAGCCCTCTGTACCCTTTGTATCCACTTCCATTCTTAGGAACCACTATTGATGACCTCCCTCAAGGTACAAACGTGCTTCTCTTTACAGACAAGAGATGCAAGAGCCAGAGGGGAGATGTCAAGGATATTTTCAAGGGCACCATCAACCAAAGGTAATCACTTAGGTGTAAGTGGCCAGCTGGGAACAAGGGTGAGAGTTGGGAGTAGAGGTTGAGGTGGGGATGACAAAGAGAAGCTAAAAAACCAACATGCCAAAAAATAATCACCCTTTTGGGCTTGTTGATGGGGGTCGGAATTTTCTACCCAAACAGGCAAAACATTCCTGATCCGAACCCACTGTCAGAATCTCTTAGGAAACTTCTTATAAATGCAAATGGCCATGACCCACCTCTTGGAAATGATTCTGTAGATTTGAGGGATGGCTGGGCATCTGTATTTTTAATGAGGTCCTCAGGGAATTTTGATGAACACCAAAGTTGAAGGAAGACTAACCAAAGACATCTACAAAGGTATACATAGTGAACTAGGTGGATTTATAGTCATTCCTAGACATGATCTGAAGGGATGGGGCCCAGGAGAAGGAAGCTGATTCATTCACGCTTTTAGCCAACCATTTGTTTGTTAGTTTCAATGTTCAGTCATTCCACAGTGATGGATTTAGTGGAGCAGTGTGGTCAAGTTTGTATCAGTCAGGATGGGCTAGATTATGCTGCAGTGAAAAACAACTCCACAATTTCAGTGGCTCAAAACAACCAAGGTTTATTTTTCAACCCTGTTGGTCCATTAGGGGCCAACTGGAGCCCCTACTCCATGACCTCTCCTTTGGGCCCAGGATGATAGATCAGCCACTATCTCAAATTATGCTGGTTATCATGGCAGGTGAAAGGAGAATTCTTGGAGGGTCTCATGTTAGTACTTAAATGTCCCAGCCCAGAAGGGACACGAATCCCTTCTGCTTATAGCTCACTGGCCAGAACCAGTTACATGCCCCACAACTAACCCTCAGGGCATTGGTTCAGGACTGCTGCACCTCCATACCACAGCAGGATGGGTCAGAGGCTCATCAGCAAGACAAAGCCTTCCCAGACACCCTCAGCTTCTATCTCCTCGGTCAGAACTGACACCTATGGTCACCCTTAGCAACCCAAGGAATCTAGGGCAGACACTTTAACAGGGCACACGGAAGCCCCAGATAAAACGGGGTTTTGATGATAAGAAAGGGAATGGATACTGGGTGGGCAACTAGAAGCATATGATTCGACAGGGGAGTCACTGAAGAATGACAGATGGCATTGTCTGTGTGAAAACAGAAAACAGAATGGATCCAGATCCCAACAGCAATAGCGTGGACGGCCCAACCATGAATCTGGCTTCACTGAGTCCATCAATTTAGGGACTGGCTAAGCAGTTCTCTATGTAATCAAAAGATTGAAACTAGCAAGTAAGAAGTATAATTCTAAATACATATTGGGACTTCCCCGGTAGTCTAGTTGCTAAGACTCCATCCTCCTAACCACGGGGCCAAGGTTCAACTCCTGACCAGGGAACTAGCTTCCACACGTTGAGACTAAAAGATCCTGTATGCTACAGTGAGGACTTGGAGTGGCCAAATAAAAATAAATACTTTAAAAAAATAAAATAAACACATATTAATCAAGATGTCTGCCCAATAACTATAACTGAGTACACTAGGAAGTTGTATCAAGACCGTATTATTAGTTATTAGCTATTGAGTGCCAACTATGTGTCAGGTTCTGCATACATACTATCTGTTTCACAACAACAAATGGCAAGTGTTAATATGCTCATTTTACAGATGAGCAAACTGAGGCTCAGACTGGTTCATGGATTCTTCAAGGTCACACACATGATAAGAGAGGTTCCCAATCCAAACTCAACCCAGATTTCAAACTTTCCATTCTTTTCTTACATTATATCAGATCGCCTCTTTCACTAAGCATCCTTTAGTAATAATAATCTGAAATGACAATGTGCTAAAAACATTGCAGCCTGACATGTTATCTAAGATGCATATTTGGTGGGAGAGGCAGTAATAGTATTGATCGGTGCTGAGGACACCTGCTTATCAAAGCTTTGTTTTCTGAGTGTGTGTCTGGATCCAGTCGGTCATTAGAGATGCTGGAAAACATCACAAAGAAATAAAAAGCACCTGAGATCCCTCGGTGCAGATGTAGCCAATATACTACAGACAGGAAATTTTGAGAAACGCTGTATACTGTCAATTTAAAAATGAACATCTGTATGGCCTAAGACTTAGTAAGGTTCTTTGGATGAAGATATGGAAGCAAGGAGAAAAAGAGCCACACCATGAACATGAATGAGGACCAACAACCTGTTTAACCCAAGTGGGCGTGGTGTCTAAATGCAGCCCTGGACTCTGGAATGCTCCTGCAAGACTGGAAGGATACCAAGGCAACCCACAGATTTTCCTCTAACCTTGGGGCCTGCTCTCAGCTCCAGGCTCCTAGTCCAGTTCAGTCATTCATTATGGACAGTTCACTGGATTGCACCTGACCCCTCTGTAAACACAGCCAATATATTGATGATATTCTGCCATTTGGTGGAGGGCAGTATCAAAAATCTTGAATAGCCTGTTCCTATACTTAGAAGAGTTTTGCCAAGAGAACACACTGGTCATAGCAAAGACCCTCTTCCAACAACACAAGAGAAGATTCTACACATGGACATCACCAGATGGTCAATAACAAAATCAGACTGATTATATTGTTTGCAACCAAAGATGGAGAAGTTCTATACAGTCAGAAAAAACAAGACCCAGAGCTGACTGTGGCTCAGATCATGAACTCCTTATTGCAAAATTCAGACTTAAAGAAAGTGGGGAAACCACTAGACCATTCGTGTATGACCTAAATCAAATTCCTTACAATTATACAGTGGAAGTGACAAATAGATTCAAGGGATTAGATCTGAAGAACTATGGATGGAGGTTCATGACATTGTACAGGAGGCAGTGATCAAAACCATCCCCAAGAAAAAGAAACAAAAAAAGGAAAAATGGTTGTCTGAGGAGGCCTTACAAATAGCTGAGAAGCAAGCAGAAGCTAAAGGCAAAGGAGAAAAAGAAAGATACCCAAATGAATGCAGAGTTCTAAAGAACAGCAAGGAGAGATGATAAAGCCTTCCTCAGCGATCAGTGCAAAGAAATAGATGAAAACAATAAAATGGGAAAGACTAGAGGTCTCTTCAAGAAAACTAGAGATATCAAGGGAATATTTCATGCAAATATGGGCACAATAAAGGGCAGAAATGGTATGGACCTAACACAAGCAGAAAATATTAAGAAAAGGTGTCAAGAATACACAGAAGAACTACACAAAAAAGATCTTCACGACCCAGATAATCATGATGGTGTGATCACTCACCTAGAGCCAGACATCCTGGAGTCCAAAGTCAAGTGGACCTTAGGAAGCATCACTACGAACAAAGCTAGTAGAGGTGATGAAATTCCAGTTGAGCTATTTCAAATCCTAAAAGATGANCCTACTCAATGGACATGAGTTTAAGCAAGCTCCGGGAGTTGGTAATGGACAGGGAAGCTTGGTGTGCTGCAGTCCATAGGGTTGCAAAGAGTCACACACGACTGAGCGACTGAACTAAACTGATACTTAGAAGATGGTTAAGAATCTTCCTACAGTGTGGGAGACCAGGGTTCAATCCCTTGGTCAGGAAGATCTCCTGGAGAAGGGAATGGCAAGCCACTTCAGTATTCTTGCCTGGAGAATTCCTTGGATAAAGGAGCCTGGAGGGCTACAGTCCATGGGTCGCAAAGAGCCAGACACAACTGAGCGACTAATGTTACATTACATTATATACTTAGAAGAGCAAATTTCCCCTGTACTCATTATTTTTTTTCATTCATCTGTATTTACCAAGAGCCTATACGTATCAGGCACTATTTAGGTGCTAAGGACACAATGCTAAGCAAAACAGAAAAACCTTCCCTTCATGCAATTTAGAAGTCAGTAGAGGAGACACTGGTTAATTAAATAACTTCCCAACCCAAATGTAAACTTGTGACCGTATTATATTATCAACATGTGTTGAGGACCAGGAATTATGCTAACTAGAATGTCAAACTGAAGCTTCATCCTCGCCAGAGCCCTGAGGAACCAAGGCTCTGAGACATGATGCAACTTTCCCAGTCACACCACCCCAAAGTGATGGAGCCCGGATTCCAATCCAGTGTCATCTGATGCAGAGAGCCCTCATGCTTGGCTGCTTTTTCATATCTCCCTTGGCAAATTATGGATCTCATTTCCAGTTTCTGCCCTTTCTCTTTTGGAAATCCAGGTTTAGCCTTGCAGTCATTGACATAAATATTCCAGTCCATAATAGGTACAATTGACTGGGCTCAGGCAATGTGCTACAGCCAAATTCTAACAATGAGATGCAACAATTATTTTTCCCTAAAGGATATCTGAAAATGAGATCACTACCTGGGCCAAAATTAAAACAATATCTGTGTAGAAATTTCGAAAGATCCTGGATTATTAATACAGCAATGGCGCTCCCTGGTGACAATCACTGTGTATTACATGTCTTTGTATGTTATTGCAACTTTGGATGAGTAACAAGCCAGGAGAAGGGGGCGACAGAAGATGAGATGGTTGGATGGCATCACCGACTCAATGGACATGAGTTTGAGAAAATTCTGGGAAACAGTGAAGGACGGGGAAGTCTGGTGTGCTACAGTCCAAGAGGTCACAGAGAGTCAAATACGACTTAGCAACTGCACAAGTCTTGATTACTTTCTCCTCATGCCCTTGACCCCACCACAACCCATTCATAGTGATTCCAGACACAAGGTTACAACTATAAGATTCAACCTGTTTTCACAGTTCAGAATTCTAGCAACTAGGATATGATACAAGGTCCTCATGAGACTGACAAACAATTAAACTATTTGCTCTCAGTCTCCGGGATCACTTACCCATTTGGTCATGATGGATTAATCCATCATCCCCTGCTTTTTCTGCAAGTGGTGGCTACAAATGACACCCTCCTCCACCCACCCCCAACACAGACAGTTTCTCTGACTTTATTCCATGATTATAGGAAATAGACCAAAATGTACACGTCGACTTTCAGCTAGGTATTGAGCTATGGGCTGGAAACATGGTGATGAACAGCAAGCTGTGGTCCTGGCTCTAAAACTTTAGCAGTGGGAACAGGTGGCCAATTAGCTATAAATTAGTCACTCTCAATTAAAACAATTGTTACATAAAAGAGGCTCTGAGAGTCTATAAAAGTAAGACGAGACCAATTAGGTCAGAAGGTCAGAAAAGTTTACCCTGAGGAACGAGAGTAAGGTGTGCATGTCAAAATGGAGAAAAGGCTGGTCAAAGTGATCTGAGAGTTTAGAGAAGAATGAACTTGGGGGCGCAGACAGCCTGAACCTAGGCCTCTCCTGGGGCTAAAAGTGGGTGATAAGTGTGGGAACAATCAGGAGAAATAGTCATTAGGAAATCCCCAGGATGGCTGAAGTATTAAGAGATAATGTTGGTTGTTAACTTAACCTTTGAGGAAGACTGAACTTGAGTTAAAGGATGAGTGTAAACTGCAACACCCCAATATTCATTTTAAGGGCTAAATGCTTTTAAATGGGAAATGTTGGAGTGGAGACCATCCCTAATAGATAGATCTCTATTATTTCTCTTCTTAGGAGCCAAGGATATTGAAGAATTTATTATTTACATATACATACCCTCCACTGCTTATGGAAGATGAGGAAATAAAAATATCTAGGTTATGGGTAAGAGTTCAGTCAGTAACAGGCAAAAGCTGAAAGGAAGGGAGGATAGTGGTGGCAGTTCCAATGGTGAATTGTACCTACAAAAAAATTTGAGAAAAAAAAGCCTTACCTTTGATGTCAGCTTAGGCTGCAGTCCATGGGGTCGTTAAGAGTTGGGCATGACTGAGACTTCACTTTCACGCATTGGAGAAGGAAATGGCAACCCACTCCAGTATTCTTGCCTGGAGAATCCCAGGGACAGAGGAGTCTAGTGGGCTGCTGTCTATGGGGTCGCACAGAGTTGGACACGACTGAAGCGACTTAGCAGCAGCTCGTAAAGTGTAGTACACCTTAGGTTAAACATGGCCAAGATTTGGATTCAGAAGACCTGACTTCAACCCCTCCTCTTCCACCTTTAGTTAGGTGATCAGGGTAACAAACTCTGTGCCTCCATTTTTGGATCTGCAAAATAGTGATAATAACTGCTCTTTAGATTGTGAAGTAGTATATATAAAGTNGGGTGATAAGTGTGGGAACAATCAGGAGAAATAGTCATTAGGAAATCCCCAGGATGGCTGAAGTATTAAGAGATAATGTTGGTTGTTAACTTAACCTTTGAGGAAGACTGAACTTGAGTTAAAGGATGAGTGTAAACTGCAACACCCCAATATTCATTTTAAGGGCTAAATGCTTTTAAATGGGAAATGTTGGAGTGGAGACCATCCCTAATAGATAGATCTCTATTATTTCTCTTCTTAGGAGCCAAGGATATTGAAGAATTTATTATTTACATATACATACCCTCCACTGCTTATGGAAGATGAGGAAATAAAAATATCTAGGTTATGGGTAAGAGTTCAGTCAGTAACAGGCAAAAGCTGAAAGGAAGGGAGGATAGTGGTGGCAGTTCCAATGGTGAATTGTAGCTACAAAAAAATTTGAGAAAAAAAAGCCTTACCTTTGATGTCAGCTTAGGCTGCAGTCCATGGGGTCGTTAAGAGTTGGGCATGACTGAGACTTCACTTTCACGCATTGGAGAAGGAAATGGCAACCCACTCCAGTATTCTTGCCTGGAGAATCCCAGGGACAGAGGAGTCTAGTGGGCTGCTGTCTATGGGGTCGCACAGAGTTGGACACGACTGAAGCGACTTAGCAGCAGCTCGTAAAGTGTAGTACACCTTAGGTTAAACATGGCCAAGATTTTGATTCAGATGACCTGACTTCAACCCCTCCTCTTCCACCTTTAGTTAGGTGATCAGGGTAACAAACTCTGTGCCTCCATTTTTGGATCTGCAAAATAGTGATAATAACTGCTCTTTAGATTGTGAAGTAGTATATATAAAGTGCTTGGTATCATGCCTGTAATATTCCAATTACTCAACATTAATTTATTATTATTATAGGCTTCTCAGGTGGCTCAGTAGTAAAGAACCCACCTGCCAAAGCAGGGGACACAGGAAATGAGAGTTCTGTTCCCTGAGTGGGAAAGATCCCCTGGAGAAGGAAATAGCAACCCACTCCGGTATTCTTGCCTGGAAAATTCCATGGAGAGAGGAGTCTGGCAAGCCACAGTCCATGGGTGTTGTAAAGAGTCAGACCAAGCAAGCCAAAAAAAAAAAAGAAAAAACTATCTGGAAAGAAATACACACACACACACACACACACACAATCAGGGAAGTTTTTTACAGCACAATTTTCTGTATTTTTCAATTTTCTAAAATAAGTATGTATTTCTACTAAAACCAGAAGGGGAAATAAAACCCACAATGTTTGAATAAAAGAAATGTGACTAGTCCACTGCTTACCACATTTCCCAGATCATATTTGTTGCTCAAGAAGGGCGTGGGAATACATGTTAAAATCACGGATTCCCAGGCCACGACCTCGAAATACTGAATCAGAATCTCTAAGGGACAAACCTGTTAATCTATGCATTCAATCAGCCTAGCAGACGATTCTTACAATCAGGTACTCTGGGAATGCGCAAATTTCGAGCAAGGGGGCAGTACGGGGTGCGGGCGAGGAAGGCCAGCCTACGCTGCAGCAATAACTAGGGCCTCCGCCTACAAGTCCCATCCTGTCCCGCGACGCGAGCCCGGAGCCTTCCGGTAGATGTAGTTTCCGTCCGCCAGACCTCTGCCTATAAGAGAGCGGGAGCTGCCTGCCGGAAGACCTCCCGCCCCACAATGCAAAGGCCTGCGGTGACGTCATCCGTAGAGCGTCCGGGGCGCGGCGGCGCGCCTCCTCCGGCAGCAGCTCAGCTACCTGAGAGACTGCTGCGGCCGTTGTGGACGCCGCCGCCGCCCCTTCCTCGTACGTCCCCGCCGCCGCCGCCTTCTCCTTTTCGGGCCCCTCCGCCACCTCTCCACGACCTAGGCCCTCTGTTCTTGAGAGGAAGCCTTACTCGGGCCCCTTGGCGGGCCCGGCGCGCAGCCATGGCTGACGGCGGGGGCGGCGGGGGCACTGGCGCGGTGGGCGGCGGCGGCGCGGGCCCGGCGTCTGCAGGGGCGGCGGCGGGCGGCGGCGGGGCTGGCGGGGGCGGCGGCCCCATCAACCCGGCCTCACTGCCCCCGGGCGACCCGCAGCTCATCGCGCTCATCGTGGAGCAACTCAAGAGCCGGGGTCTGTTTGACAGCTTCCGCCGGGACTGCCTGGCAGACGTGGACACCAAGGTCAGCTGAGGCGGTTTGGGTTCATGGGGGGCGGGCTGGGCGTGAGGCTGCTAAGGCTGCAGCTTCGCATTTCCAAATCCGAGAGAAAAACAAAAGGTACTTTTCAAATCTCAGCAGCGAGGAGACCGCTTGGGGCAGTATAGGAAGCTTTCTGAGGGATGTCCACGTGGGTTCGGCTCCCCGCCCCATCTTTGCTCTGTGCGGCTTAGCCCAACAGCTTCTCTGAACTTGGGGACCCAGTACCGGTTTTACAGCCTCGACCCTGTATTTCCCAAGATGAGACTCCGTTAAGCACAACAGTAACAATCTCTATGTTAAGAACACCGGAGAAAACCGGGTAAGTAAGCAGGAACGGTTTGAATGCACAAACATCAGCTTTTCTTCCTTTTCTCTAGCTCAGTGATTTGCAGGCTTGAGTATGTAGTTAATTAAGTAAGGTACATTTTCGTAGAACCAACACCCTTATTTTGTATTCCATCATTGGTTGACAGATTCTCTGTTAGATCCTAATGCTATAGGTCAGCCGGCTAATACTGTTTCACTTGACCTTGCCCAGATTCATATGTGTTCAGTGAAGTCACTGGTTTTAAGTGTCAGACAAAGAGTAGTCGCTGAAATGTTTTTTTACTCCCTTTTCAGAAGCTTATCTCACAAGACTGTGGTTGTAGACACAGGAGGCCCTCTTACTGAATGGGCTCCTCTAGGGAAGTGATTTCTCCTCTCTCGCCCAACATGGAAATCTTTTGCCTACCTCACAGGAAGATTGTGAGCTTAAAACTAGGTCTTAAAGATAGGTTATCCAGTAAACATTTATTGGTGAGGTTTCTGGACACAGGGTCAAGCATGTCACTATCCTGTCCTCAAAGTGTGTATTCTGGAGTAGAAAACTGAACTGTAGACCAGACAATATGTATACTAAGTATACTGTTATTCTCCAAGATTAAAAAACTCATGGAGCAGTTCTCTCCTTGAAATGAGATACTTAATTTTTCTTTTTTAACATACGTATTGACAGAATTTTCACGTTTTCCAGTCCTGGGTGCTCTCAGCTTCCCATCGCAAGTTCTCCACTATGTTTTCTTATGTCTCATTAGGTTTTATGTGGCTTAATCGATGTAGTATACATTTGTTTTAGTCGGTATTGAGAATCTGTTGGGGTAGAGGGAATCGGAGCCTTCACCACTTAACACCCCCTTAGATGTTCTTTCTGGTTGTCACCAGGTTGCTTTAGCTCTTGAGGTGGTATGTCTCCAGGCACATCTTTTGTTGCTTTAGTCCCACCTTTCTCACAGTGTGGTCCTTGGATCATCAACATCACCTAAGAACTTGTTAGATTTACATATTGTTAGGCTCCACCCCAGACTGCAGATGTATGGAAGGGAATATTGTCAGGGTCTGTTAAGGTTAGAGTTTGGTTGGTGACGTTAGCTGTCCTTTGTCCTTTTCCGTAACCAGTCCTACCTAAAACTGGGTGAATTATTTTGAATAGTAAAAGATACAGTATCAGGATTGATGGTTACAAGTGACAAATCCAAGTCTAACTCCTGTGAGCAAAGGGGGAGAATCTATTGACTTGTGGAAATCTAAGGAAGGATAGAATAAAGAAAAACTGCCAGAAGGGTAGGGCTGCATTTGGAACCAAGAATTCTCCACCAGGGCCATCTAACCCATGTCATTGCAGAGTGGAGTCATCCATTTGGTTACATCTTAGAGCTACTTCCTCTCAAAATGGCTCCAGTTAAAGGGAAAGAAAAAAAAAAAAAAATCCCAGAAAATACCTGCATTGTCTAAACGTGGTTCAGGCAGCCACCCTAGTGGCCAGGAGAATGTGGCACCCACTGCCCTATCCTTGTGAAGAAGGGAAGGTAATTACCAGGAAGAAGGACTGGCTAGGTAGATAGTACATGGGTATCTGTGAATTTTAGTCCTCATCCATCTCCCAGCCTTTCTCTTTTCAGGTTTGGTGGAGGGTCTTTGTGAGTCATGGCCTTTGGGAAGAGCCCACTCTCAGAATTGAGGCCTCTTGATTCCTTTGTCAGTGTCATATACCTGACTGTTAACAGACTTTTGCCAGAGTAACACTGCATGATAAACCAAATCTCAGTGACTTACAATAAGCATTTGTTTGCATGCTGATGGGACTGCAAGTCAGCTGAAGTTCAGCTGATCTGGATAGACTTGGTGGCTCAGCTGCAGGCAACCTGGGCTTAGGTCCAAGCTGTGCTTGAGGGAAGATCTCTGCATGTATAGTTTTCCTACATCCCAGGCCCAAGGGACAGAGGTTGCAAAGAATAGACCCTCACAGGAGGTCACCAGAGCCTTGCCAGATGGCACAACCATGTTAGGACTTCTTGTCAGCGACACGGTATTATCAAAGAGAAAGTCACTCAGCCGTGTCCAACTCTTTGTGACCCCATGGGCTATACAGTCCATGGAATTCTCCAGGCCAGAATACTGGAGTGGGTAGCCTTTCCCTTCTCCAGGAGATCTTCCCAACCCAGGAATCAAACCAGGGTCTCCTGCATTGCAGGCAGATTCTTTACCAGCTGAGGTACCAGATACTTCATTGGCCAAAGAAAATCACACTGCTAAATGCAACATCAGTGGGTTGGCCACAGTGGGAGGAGAGAGGAGTGAAGTGTGAAACAGCAATGCACACTGTTAAACCTGGTTTGGACAGCAGCTGATGGTGCCAGAAGGTCTGGCAGGCTCAGAATGCACGTTGTGTTCGTCACATTGCTTTCTGGTTTTGTTCTCATACTAGTTGGCTTTAGAGAGTAGTGCTGGCCAGTCAGGCTCCTTTGGGGACTTAAGTTTTGCTTCCTGTCAGCCTCTCCCAGTGTTCCATAGACTTTGACTTCAGTTTGTGTTTGTGAGGGCTGGGTGGCTTCATTTTACACAGAGGGCTTTCGTGGGCCGTTGCTTTTTGTTGAGAATACCCTATGAGGTAAATGGGGCAGTAATATTTGTTTTACAGATGGAAATAACTGAGACTCAGGTTGGTTGACTTGTTGAAAGTCAGAGAGCTAGTAAGCAGTACAGCTGGGCTAGAACTCATTTCCTTTGATTTGGAAACAGCCTGGGTCTGACCTTGATTGACTTTGCCACTTTTTAGCCTTGTAGGCAAGTTGTTTACTTTTTCTAAACCTAAATCCTTTAACATGAATGCAGAAGAGAACTAATAGGACCACCCTTATAGAGTTATCTGAAAAGTAAGCAGGCAGTAGAGCACCTGGCCTCATACCTACCTGCCAGGTGGCACTAGTGGTGAAGAACTGCCTGCCAGTGCAGGAGACATAAGAGACACGGGTTTGATCCCTGGGTCTAGAAGATCCCCTGGAGGAGGGCATGGCAACCTGCTCCAGTGTTCTTGCCCAGAGAATCCCAGGACAGAAGAGCCTGGCGGGCTGCAGTCCACAGGGTTGCAAAGACTTGGACATAACTGAAGTGGCTTAGCGCACACACGTGCATGCCCTCAAGTAGGCACACGTGTTGGTCATTAGTCCACGCTCTGCTGTGCTGTATGCTGACCTTCATGGACATGCTGGGGTGTAACTAAGGAGTTGACATTCTGCATTCCTATGAAAATCTGTGATCTGAATGGCAAATTTACAAAAGTTTCATGCGTGTAACTTCTGACCTTGCCCCCCCCCCTTTTTTTTAATATTTTAGCCAGCTTACCAAAACCTGAGGCAAAAAGTGGATAATTTTGTGTCAACACATCTGGACAAGCAGGAATGGAATCCCACGATGAACAAAAACCAATTGCGAAATGGTCTGAGGCAGAGTGTGGTTCAGTAAGTAAGCAGAATTGAAAGTGAAAAGGTGGTAACCACAAGTGTGACTCAAAGGCCAGTGAAAGGCCCTGTTTGGTCAAATGCATGGTCTGCAGCCCACCAGGCTCCTCTGTCCATGGGATTATCCTAGCAGGAATACTGGAGTAGGTTGCCATTTCCTCCTCTGGGAGATCTTCCCAACCCAGGGATTGAATTTGTGTCTCCTGTGGCTCCTGCATTGGCAGGCAGATTCTTTACCCCTGAGCCACCTGGGAAGCCCCAAGTGCATGGTACCTTCTAGCAAATAGGACATACAGGTTGCAGCAGACCCCCAACCCCCAGTTAAGTTCAAATAAGCAAAGAAAGTGAAGTCACTCAGTCGTGTCCGACTCTTTGCGACCCCATGGGCTGTAGCCTACCAGGCTCCTGTGCCCATGAGATTTTCCAGGCAATAGTCCTGGAGTGGATTGCCATTTCTGGGGATCTTCCCAACCCAGGAATCGAACCTGGGTCTCCCACATTGTAGACAAATGCTTTACCATCTGAGCCACCAGGGAAGTCAAGAACTCAGTTAAAACTCTTGATACCTACAGAGGCCTCCTGTGCACGTCTCTACCAGGAAAGGTATTCCAAATTGTAAGACATATTTCAGGCTCTTTGAAGTTTTCAGTGTAGCATGAACATACACTGAAGCTCATAACAATATGTCAGTGTTTGAGCCTTGGGCAAGAGCAGCTGGATTTTCTCACAAGCCAGTGTGAGTTACACAGATTTTCTGAATCCACATGACCCCTCTAAAGTGTAATGGTAGTGTTCAAGAAGGCATGAAGGTTTATTAGAAGTATATTCTTCGTAATAGCAAACTGAACCTCAGTTAATGAGGTGCTATTGATTGTGCATCCAAGTTGTTGTGCATCCAAGTGACTTCTGCGTATCACTGGGCACAAAAGTGGAGATGGCTCATGAAATCTGGTGTCCTGAGATAAGCTCCTTCTTTTTTGTTCTCAATACCAGTGCTTACGTTCAGGTTTTCTTGATCCACTCACTCTCCTGGAATATCTAAAAGCTTGTGATGCTTTGCTCTTTAAAAAGAGAAATGGTGGGGAATTGTGCCAAGTGAAAAAAAACCCAGTATCAAAAAGATACATGTTGCATGATACCACTTCCATACCATTCATGAACTGACATGTAATTATAGAGATGGAAAATAGGTTAGTGATTGCTAGGGCTTAGGGTTGGGGGGATGTGAGTGTGGCTAGGAAAGGGTAGCTAGAAGAGGGTGGGATACAAGTGAGTCATTGTGATTCATGAGGTTTCTTACGATGAAATTGCACAGAGCCGTGTATGCAGACACACAAATGCAGCTATAACTGAGATGTAAATGAGGTCGAGTACCCATGCTGGTTTTCTGGAGTTTTTTGCCTGCCACCTGCCTTTTCGGACGTGGTGTTGACATACAGCTTATTGGTTTCAAGTGTAATTAGTTTCAAGTATGACTCAATTCATGTGTGTTTTGAAATGATCACCACAATCAGTAGTTAACATCCATCACCACATATGGTTACAGAAGTTTCCCTCTTATGTTCTGGCTTCAATATTGTACTGTGGTTGTGCACAGTACAAGCATTAGAGGTGTCTGGGTAAAGAGTGCAAGGACCTCCCTATGGATTTCTTTGCAACTTTCTATGAATATATAATTTCAAAATAAAAAGTTTTGTAAAGTAGAAAAGAATGTCTATTAACATGCTGGCACTTTGAATATAGCTAATGAAATCTGAATCTTTGTAAATGTAACTAAAATGTATAAAAGCTCTCAAAGATAAGGAAGAAGCATGATTCCAGAAGATGCCCAGTGCCTTGTCACTCTGGATTCATTACCCATGGCCTGTTCCTCTGGTGAGCAGACTGGCACAGGAGTCCTTCAAAAAGAAGGGGACAGTGGCTGCCACTCACAAAGCAGCTGCTTCACGTCTGGCACTGGTCTTATATGATGAGTTATTGCTCAATCTCAGTTCAGTCGCTTAGTCATGTCCAACTCTTTGCAACCCCGTGGACTGCAGCACACTAGGCCTCCCTGTCCATCACCAACTCACAGAGTTTACTCAGACTCATGTCCATTGAGTCAGTGATGCCATCCAACCATCTGATCCTCTGTCATCCCCTTCTCCTCCTGCCCCCAATCCCTCCCAGCATCAGAGCCTTTTCAAATGATTAAGTTCTTCACATCAGGTGGCCAAAGTATTGGAGTTTTCGCTTCAGCGTCAGTCCTTCCAGTGAATATTCAGGACTGATTTCCTTTAGGATGGACTGGTTGGATCTCCTTGCAGTCCAAGGGGCTCTTGGGAGTCTTCTCCAACACCACAGTTCAAAAGCATCAATTCTGTGGTGCTCAGCTTTCTTTATAGTCCAACTCTCACATCCATACATGACCACTAGAAAAACAGCCTTGACTAGATGGACCTTTGTTGGCAAAGTAATGTCTCTGCTTTTTAATACACTATCTAGGTTGGTCATAACTTTCCTTCCAGGGAGTAAGCGTCTTTTAATTTCATGGCCGCAGTCACCATCTGCAGTGATTTTGGAGTCTCCCAAAATAAAGTCTCTCACTGTTTCCATTGTTTCCCCATCCATTTGCCATAAAGTGATGGGACCAGATGCCATGATCTTAGTTTTCTGAATGCTGAGTTTTAAGCTAACTTTTTCACTCTCCTCTTTCACATTCATCAAGAGGCTCTTTAGTTCCTCTTCACTTTCTGCCATAAGTGTAGTGTCACCTACATATCAGGTTATTGATATTTCTCCTGGCAGTCTTGATTCCAGCTTGTGCTTCATCCAGCCCAGCGTTTCTCATGATGGACGCTGCATATGAGTTATTGCTAGTCCTTAAAACTATTTGACAGCTTAAGTAGCAAATCAGGTGAAACTTTTTTAACCTTCTAAAAGGTTGGCAACCATATTAAGAAAATAAAGTACAAAATAAATATTTGAAAAGGTGCCAATAATGGCATGAAGACTGTCAACATTACTGTTAATTTCTAATGCGTGTTGATGTCATCCTTGAGGTATGCATGTGGCATTTCTCTTCATATACCTTTCATATGAAATGTAACACAGAACAGTGCTTACAACAGAAATGCAGTGTAACAAATAATTAGAACATCCCTGTAGTCCCACTCAGGTTGAGAAATAGAACATTACCAGCACCCTCCAAACCCCATGCCCTATCCATCCCAGCCCCGCCTCCCACCTTTCCCAGTACCTGTCCTCTCAGAAGTTGACCATACTCCTCACTTGGTGCTGCTGCTGCTGGTAAGTTGCTTCAGTCATGTCCGACTCTTTGCGACCCCATCCCTGAGATTCTCCAGGCAAGAGCACTGGAGTGGGTTGCCATTTCCTTCTCCACTGCATGAAAGAGAAAAGTCAAAGTGAAGTCGCTCAGTCGTGTCCAACTCTTAGCGACCCCATGGACCTCAGCCTACCAGGCTCCTCCGTCCATGGGATTTTCCAAGCAAGAGTACTGGAGTGGGGTGCCATTGCCTTCTCCAACTCCTCACTTGGATGATCCTTATTTCCTTGCCCCCCTTTTTTTTTTTTTCATAGTTTTACCACGTATGTAATTATTCCCTGCTTTTCACTTTGATCTAGAATGTATTTAACCTGAAACCATGAATTTGGATTTCATACTGAGACATTTGTCTGTGATTCTTGCTAACATTCTGAATTCGAGGCAAATTCTAATGATGTTTTACAGTGAAGATTCACTCCTTAACCCTTCCAGTGCGACACTGCAGCCCTCAGCATTGACTGGCCAGCCCTGCTCCTCAGGCCCAGATGCCGTATCCTAGTCTCCAGCCTAGAGGAACCTACGTGATAGTTGTTTGTTTCATCTTCTGTTTTAGGCACCTGACAATACTTCTTACTTCCTCCTGTCACTTTTAAAATCTACAGGAAAGGGAGCTGTACTCTTGGTATTTTTGTTTTCCTTGGTCAGATTTTCACCTCCAGTAAAGACATCTGGCCCCATCACTTCAGGGCAAATAGATGGGGAAACAGTGGAAAAAGTGACAAACTTTATTTTGGGGGGCTCCAAAATCACTGCAGATGGTGGCTGCAGCCATGAAATTAAAAGACGCTTACTCCTTGGAAGGAAAGTTATGACCAACTTAGATAGCATATTCAAAAGCAGAGACATTACTTTGCCAACAAAGGTCCATCTAGTCGAGGCTATGGTTTTCCCGGTGGCCATGTATGGATATGAGAGTTGGACTGTGAAGAAAGCTGAGTGCCGAAGAATGATGCTTTTGAACTATGGTGTTGGAGAAGACTCTTGAGAGTCCCTTGGACTGCAAGGAGATCCAACCAGTCCATTCTGAAGGAGATCAGCCCTGGGATTTCTTTGGAAGGAATGATGCTAAAGCTGAAACTTCAGTACTTTGGCCACCTCATGCGAAGAGTTGACTCATTGGAAAAGACTCTGATGCTGGGAGGGATTGGGGGCAGGAGGAGAAGGGGATGACAGAGGATGAGATGGCTGGATGGCATCACCAACTCGATGAACGTGAGTCTGAGTGAACTCTGGGAGTTGGTGATGGACAGGGAGGCCTGGAGTGCTGCGATTCATGGGGTCGCAAAGAGTCAGACACAACTGAGTGACAACTGGAACTGGAAAGACACCTGAGAACCTGACGCAGGAAGCAGGGTGATGGAGGTTGGTAGCCCTTGGTTTGTGACTAAGGAGAGATGGCTTTGCTTCCCCGATGACCCAGGGGCTGCTGCTGGCCTCGGTGTTCCGTGGGCATACACTGTCTACATCTAGGCTTCCTGTTGATAAGCTGTCCGTCACCACAGGGTTTAGGGAGCACTTTATTGACTGCTCAGCCTCACCAGTTCGGGGCCTGTTTCTCATCTCACTCAATGCTGCGTGTGTGTGTGCTCGGTTGTCTCCTCGGCTGTGCTCCTGACACACCATTTGCCCCGTTACATCAGGACTTATTTTTACCCAAGCAAAACCTTGAATGGCCTAAGAACTCAAGTCTAAAGGAAAGTAAGTAAAACCTGTCCACCACACTTGTGAATGGTATTTGAATATTTTAATCCTTTGAGAACAGTTCAGTTTGACCCTGCATGAACTATGTTTCAAACTCTTCAAATGTGATTGTTTCCTGTGACCATAATCTTCCTTGCTGCTGCTGCTAAGTCGCTTCAGTCATGTCCGACTCTGTGTGACCCCATAGACAGCAGCCCATCAGGCTCCCTGTCCCTGGGATTCTCCAGGCAAGACCCACCCCTCATGTTTGAATATAGACATTTTGACTAATTTTTGTTTGATTTCAAAAAGCACTGGGCCTGTATTTTAGCCCCTTAGAAGCTTAGAAACAATCTATTTCTTGCCTGTTTACTTGTTTGCTTCCACGTTACATTGTATGTAGCGCAACTTGAAGGCCTTTGAATTGCTGATGATGCTGTAAGCATTCCCAGCCCTGATTGGTTTGTGCTGTATAATATTTAGGGCTTAGTAGCCAGGTTGCTCAGNCGTTACATTGTATGTAGCACAACTTGAAGGCCTTTGAATTGCTGATGATGCTGTAAGCATTCCCAGCCCTGATTGGTTTGTGCTGTATAATATTTAGGGCTTAGTAGCCAAGTTGCTCAGAGAAGGCAGTGGCACCCCACTCCAGTACTGTTGCCTGGAAAATCCCATGGATAGAGGAGCCTGCAGTCCACGGGGTCTATAAGAGTCAGACACGACTTAGTGACTTCACTTTCACTTTTCACTTTCATGCATGGGAGAAGGAAATGGCAACTCACTCCAGTGTTCTTGCCTGAAGAATCCTGAGGACAGGGGAGCCTGGTGGGCTGCCATCTGTGGAGTCGCACAGAGTTGGACATGACAGAAGTAACTTAGCAGCAACAGCAGGCAGGTTGCTGCTAAGGCCCACTTCTGCTTTGACATGTGGAAGAATAGATATTGAGGGAAGTGGAGTCAAGTGGGAGGCCTGCTGGCTTTGCTGGATTGAGGTTTTCAAATCTACCCATGGCGTCGATTCTTTCAACCGTCCTGTTAATTGTTTGTCTTTGGGAGAGTTTTGTTTGGTTCTTTTGTACAAGGTTGCATTGGGAGTGGCTGAGATTGTGAATTAGGAATAATGAATTGCCCTCTAAAGACATGATGGCTTGAACCCTGTGTGCTCAATGCACCGACCTTTGAAAGCACTCTCATGGGGCTGTACCTTGGGCCAGGTGGATACTTCCTGTGCTCTCCCATGACACTTACAGGCCAAATAATGCAATAATCTGTTTGTCTTCTCAAGGTCAGGGATGTTAGAAGCTGGAGTGGACAGAATTATTTCCCAGGTGGTGGATCCAAAACTGAACCACATCTTCAGACCACAAATAGAACGAGCAATTCATGAGTTCCTGGCAGCCCAGAAAAAAGAAGCCGTGCCAGCACCACCTCCAGAGCCTGAAAGCCAGGATCCTGCTGCTCCATCCCAAGACGCTTCCTAAGGTCAGTGTCCCGACTTCTGTCCAGGAGCTTTCACCTCCGGCTTATAGACACAGGAAATGGATAGAAAAGGGATAAGCCATTACCAAGGTTCACGTTTCTTATCTATTCAGAAAAATGTTTATTGCAAATGGATTTCATTTTGTTGTGAGTAATTTTTTACTGAGAACTAATTAGTAACCTTTTCCTATGTCAGTGAGTATGATTTTCTGTGCCAGCAGAGCTGAACATTTAAGGCATGAATTGAATAGATGCTTCATTAGAAACCAGCTGGGATGCTGGGTATGCACACGCCAAATTCACATTAAAGTCTTGTGAAATTGCCTAAATGAGTCTCTCCCCCGGACATGAGTTAACTTGGGCTTATAATTTGAATATAAAACCAAGCAGTGCATTCCAAAGTGCCTCCTCAGTGGCGCTCAGAATCCGCTTTAAGTCCTCTTGGGTTTCCTTATAGTATTTATTACGGATTTCAGTTTACCACTGTCAGTTACCATGGGATTCTTCTGCTATGAGCACCTTTTTTTTCTTTTTCACATTTGAAATTTAATTTTAAAAATCAGCTCTAGATGCACAAAACAATGCTATTGCAGGGGTTGGGAAACGTTAACAAACATACCCAGTTATCACAAGTAAGCCATGGTGGACTGTCAGCCATCACGGGCAGCCATCACGGTGTGCCTTACCCCCTCATTCTACATTGGTGTTCTCTTTGAAAGAGTCTGTAAGATATCTGTTATTTGATTAGTAAACTAAGCATCAGTGAGTGAACAAAGCAAGAACATCAGGCTCGCATCAGGGAAACTTATGAGACAAATTGTCCCTTTGTGCCTGTATTAGAAGAAAACCTCACTTCCATTATGGAGTATAAACATTCACTTCAAGTTTTTCTTTCTAGCTTAATTCCTTTGGGAACATAAAATTAAAGTAACACAAAACTAACATTTTGATTTGATTATCTTTCTTTTTAGAATATGCCTGACATGTTTTGGAAGCTCCATTGAATTAATGGTGAAGAACTGGATTCAGTTACATAAGAGTACAACTTCAGAGTGAAGACAGGCCAGAGTCCTCACTGACTTCAGAATTCAATGTTGACTGTGGGGCGGTGTCTAGATAGAACAGGGAGTAAGCGGAGCTATAGAAAAGTTGACCATGTGGGCCCCCATATGGTGCTGCCATCCAGCTAGCCTGTCCAGGGGCATGACACCCAGTAGACACTACAGACATATTAAGAAACACTACATCACTTTGGGGTTTGTCCTGAAGCGAACCTTTGTACTTGAACTTAGAGACTGTGTATGGATTTTAGGGTTTGTCCTTGAGGATAATCAGAAGCTACAGTGAAGGAACATAACCAGCCCTAAAGATGCAGTTTCAAAGAATTGACAGTAAAGGTTAGCCAGGGGTGGTAGGGTTTTAACAATGCTTAGTTGATACTATCAGTTTCTGAGAGTTGCAAATAAGAGTTTACAAGCCACTAGCATCAAATAGCTGTAAGGTCACTGTGACCCTCTTGTAGGTGACTCTTTTTAGCTTCCTTTCCTTTCCCCTACAAGAGGTGTCAAAACATGGGACCCTGGAATGCCTGAGAAGATGCAGACTTAAGTATAAGGAAAGACATTTGCAGGTTCTCTGTCCAGGGCTTCTTCCTGTCCTGCAAGGGCTAGTGAGTTGGGTGTGTTTATTTTATTCTCATGTTTCTGTTTTTTTTTAGAAAAGGAATAAAGGGACTTGAGTTTTGTAATTAGATCGTTTGGTACTCTGAAACTTCAGCTAACTCTTAGACCCCAGGTATGGAGCATAACCTTTCTCCTCTGTCTGTGTACCATTCCTGTGCAAACACATGACTTGGTGGCAGTGAAGGGCTGGTGGACACATCTTGGAACTACCATCGTCCTGCAGCTGGCGGGTATACCTGGAAGCGGTCCTCTCTTTCCCGGACCATTGCCGGTCCTCCTCTTGAGTTGAGTGCCGTGTTTTTGTTCCTGGACTGGCAGAAGTGTCACCAGGGGATTTTAAATAACATGCAAAATCTGATTCGGAAGTTCAGAAAGACCTGAAAGTTTCTGACAAGTTCCAAGTGATGCTTTCACTGCTGACCCATGTCATTTTGCATCCCAAGCTTTGGATGGTACCAAAATTTACTTCAAATTAAGAGTCTTTGGTTCTTAGTTGAGCCTTCTGGATATTGTTACTCAGACCTTAACCTGTTCCATCTTTACCATCAATAACAAGTTAGGACTGCACTTCTGTGTTGAGCAGGATGTTTGGGCAGCATATGCCCTTACTGTAAAGCAAGCTGAGCACATGTTTAGGGCAGGTGGCAGTTCCTTCGGCAGTGTGTTCTACTTCCAGGTAGAGCAGGGTGCTGCCCTTTTCAGTCTGGGATTCAACAACCAGGTCCTCAGTGCCCAGAGACGGGCCCCTCCAGTCAGTCCTCTTCACTAAGAGGCAGACACGGAAGGACTGCAGGCCTGTGCTCTGCAAGGAGGCCTCTCAGACTTGGACCCCACTGATCAGGACCGTGGGCCTCCTTCCCAGGGAGGCCTCTGCTCCAGAAGGGAGGTCTCAACAGAGCCCCTCTTAACCCCACCAGCATTCCATCCGTCCACCACTGGCCTCAACCCGCTGACCAGGCAGTATGAGCAACCCAGAGAAGCTTCTTCCTCTCTCCCCAGATTCGCAAGTGACTGTGTTGTGCATCTTTTTGGCAGACAGTTTTGGTCCATCTCAGTTCTCTTTTTTCCGTTGTTATAGAAGAATGTGCCAGTTAATGAGAAATACCCTGATTTTCACAGAACGTTAAATATGCCAAGATACTAAGGAGATTTTTTTATTTAAATCATTGTTATATCCACAAAGAGTCACCATAGACTAGAGGGAATTTTTTCAAATGAAATCATCAGATTACAGAAGTACCTAGACACATTACTACTGTTGGGACAGAAGACTGATTTTGACTTAGCTGAGCCAAATTGAAATGGAAGTAGTTCCCATATTCCCTTGAGTAAATGTAGTTAAGTGGGCAGCCAGGGATAAAGAGCAAACGGCACTCGGGGCTGAGATGTCCAAAGCTGCCACCTCCCTCAAGAACTGGTCATCAGCTAAGCCTTTTTTCATTATCACCTGAATCGTCATGTTGAGTATTAGGCTTGCAGAGCCTAGAAAAATGATCTGAGAAAAAATGAAATTGCTCCCTGATGAAGATGAGGCCACCAAAAACATCTCACCCCTAAGCACCCTTACTCCAGCAAGCTCCTAAACAAGAAACTACCTGTCTCAGACCTCGTCTTCTTTCTCTGTAGTTGGAAAAACCACTAACATTTGCAAAAGCCTCATGAAGCACAGAACTAACCTCTGTAAGACATCAACAAACACCAGCCTTTAAAAATCACCCAAGCCTTGGAGTCGTGGTGATATGAAGAACCCCATGCTCATGTTTGCGGTCCAGTTCTTTGACATGGGCCAGCATCTCCCATTGCAACTAGAGACTGCTGCCTCCAGCAGCTTTCCAGTTACTAGCCTAAGCACTTCATTGGCATCACCAAACCACTATGTCCACCCAGTCGTGACTGTATAACCCTTGGCTTATAGTGAAGTTTGTGGCTCCTAGATTTTCAAGCATTGTTTTATCTTATTTCTGTCATTTAACCTTAGCTTCTATTTACTCAACTAGGGATGTAGGGGTTCCCATGCATTTTGTAACACTCACTAGTAGTGTGGACTGAATAAATACCAGCAGATTCATTACAGCAATATTTCTGAAAGCATAACCACCCAGCCACCAGCATCTCCTACAATTGTTAGAAACACAGCCCTGACCCCAGATCTACCAATTCATAAACTTATTTGGGGGGAGGGGGTTGGGGGGATTGGCAAGCAAGCCTTTCATACAATTCTTATGCACACTAAAAATCATTTCCACTTTAGGAAACCTTTTAAGTTGGCAATGCTGACTGGTAATGACAGTTATATTAGTGGGTACACATAGCACCTACATAGTGGGTAAAATGTGTCTCTTGTTCTTAAGAAGGAAAACGATTTCTCTCTGGCTAATTCTGCCCTCAGTCCCTTTCAAGAACTGTGCATTTGGCCTTTTTGGCTTAGAAATGTCTGCATGTAATTTAAGCTCCCAAGCTTTCAAAAGCTTTAAGCCATCTTCCAAAGATGAGTTTGCTACAGTCCATGAGGTCGCAAAGAGTTGGACATGTCTGAGTGAACAACAAAAGCAACAGAATTTTACCAGGAGCTCTGCAGAAAATCCTTCAGTGGCTCCTCAAGATAGAGATGTCTGTAGAGACCCAGCAAAGGTCAGGGCCAGGCTTGTGCCTAAGGCTGGCACCAAGGTTCAGGCTTGGAAATTGTGCCTGGATTAGCACTGGCAGGAGGCCAGGCCCTGCTTCCCTTGGCTGCATGAAGGCTGCTGAAGGGGTGGGAAGCAGACAGGAAAGCTGGCACTGCCAAGCTTTCTTTGGCGCTGTGCATTGCACCCTGTCCATCACCTTACCCGTGGAGAAGCCAGGAGGTCAGCTTTTATGGTCTGGCACCTGGGGACAGGCTCCGTTCCAAGGCTGTGCAGTAATAATGACCCATCCTCTCAAAGTAGTTATGCTGCTAGAGACTTAGCCAGTCTTTCTGACTCCAGTCTCCCAACTGCCATTTGGCCATCCTTCCTGAAATGTTGCTTTCATCAAGTATCCTCACTTACAAACCTTTGAAAGTAAGAATGAACTAGTTGCCTACCAGATGGCAGGCATTTCCTTAAGACACAACTTTACGTAATCCTCACAACCCTGTTATGTAGGGTCTATCCTGATTTATGGATGAGAAAACCAAGACTCAGAGGTGAAGCATCTTACTATTAAGTAGGGAACTATTACAGAGAAGGTGATGGCACCCCACTCCACGACTCTTGCCTGGAAAATCCCATGGATGGAGGAGCCTGGTGGGCTTCAGTCCATGGGGTCGTGAAGAGTCGGACATGACTAAGCGACTTCACTTTCACTTTTCACTTTCATGCATTGGAGAAAGAAATGGCAACCCACTCCAGTGTTCTTGCCTGGAGAATCCCAGGAATGGGGGAGCCTGGTGGGCTGCCGTCTGTGGGGCTGCACAGAGTCGGACATAACTGAAGCATCTTAGCAGCAGCAGCAGCGGGGAACTATTAAGTATGGAAGCAAGGTTTGAACCCAAGCCTCTGTGAATTCAAAGCCTGTATTTTCCCATCCCCCTCACTGTTTGCTATTCTGGCTCCCTGTTAATTAATAGAACAAGTTCAAATTTGTCAGTGCTCCAGGGTCCACCCTTCATTCCAAACGTAGCCCCAAATCGAGTCAACTTGACATCTCAACACAAGCCCTTAGTTTCTAGCCAGCATTTGCCCCTTGCACGTCACAGGGCAGAGTTTGCAAACTGCCAGGCCGCTCTGCTGTGCCTCGAACCATGTTCTTTCGGCAAGGAGTTCTGACTGTTGTCTCTTATTTTGTTTTCAACTATTTACCAATGTATCCAAATGGGGAGATTCCATATAGATCTGTATTTCTGACTCCTAAAGGAGGTCAAGGTTCAGAAATGCGTTTGTGTCCCATGGACAACAATCAGCCCGTGTGATGGCAGCTGACCGTTTCAGATGGCAGGTGAGGCGTGCCGGAGCCACTGGCTGGCCTCACCCGTTTCCATCCCCTTACTGGCCCCTGAGGACACGAGAGCTGGACATAGATCCCCTAGAGGGTCATCACCTTGTGGTTACTTTAAATTATTCAAAAACATCTCTTTAGCTATCTTCTAGAGTAATTTTTCATAAGAGACCAGGTGGTTAAGTTACGTGAGTTGGGCTCTAGAATTCTCAAGATGGGAAGCAGCCTGAGGTTCCCTCATATCTGTCTGGGCACCCACATAGGACCACCCGAGGCTGTGTGAGGGTGACGACAGAGACGGCAGAGAGAGGTGGGTGCAGGTACAAGGAGGCACCAGCACGCGGCTTCTCAGAAGCCTCTCAGGGGCACCCGAGGGGCAGTGTACCCCAAGGCCAAGATGGAGGTTTGTCTGTAGTTAACCTGCATATGGACACGGAACAACAGACTGGTTCCAAATCGGGAAAGAAGTATGTCAGGGCTGTGTATTGTCACTCTGCTTATTTAACTTACATGCAGAGTACATCATGAAAAACGCTGGGCTGGAAGAAGCACAAGCTGGAATCAAGATTGCTGGGAGAAGTATCAATAACCTCAGATATGCAGATGACACCAGCCTTATGGCAGAAAGTGAAGAAGAACTAAAGAGCCTCTTGAAAGAGGAGAGTGAAAAAGTTACCTTAAAGCTCAACATTCAGAAAACTAAGATTATGGCATCTGGTCCCATCACTTCATGGCAGATAGATGGAGAAACAGTGGAAACAGTGACAGACGTTATTTTGGGGGACTCCANTTTCCACTTTAGGAAACCTTTTAAGTTGGCAATGCTGACTGGTAATGACAGTTATATTAGTGGGTACACATAGCACCTACATAGTGGGTAAAATGTGTCTCTTGTTCCTAAGAAGGAAAACGATTTCTCTCTGGCTAATTCTGCCCTCAGTCCCTTTCAAGAACTGTGCATTTGGCCTTTTTGGCTTAGAAATGTCTGCATGTAATTTAAGCTCCCAAGCTTTCAAAAGCTTTAAGCCATCTTCCAAAGATGAGTTTGCTACAGTCCATGAGGTCGCAAAGAGTTGGACATGTCTGAGTGAACAACAAAAGCAACAGAATTTTACCAGGAGCTCTGCAGAAAATCCTTCAGTGGCTCCTCAAGATAGAGATGTCTGTAGAGACCCAGCAAAGGTCAGGGCCAGGCTTGTGCCTAAGGCTGGCACCAAGGTTCAGGCTTGGAAATTGTGCCTGGATTAGCACTGGCAGGAGGCCAGGCCCTGCTTCCCTTGGCTGCATGAAGGCTGCTGAAGGGGTGGGAAGCAGACAGGAAAGCTGGCACTGCCAAGCTTTCTTTGGCGCTGTGCATTGCACCCTGTCCATCACCTTACCCGTGGAGAAGCCAGGAGGTCAGCTTTTATGGTCTGGCACCTGGGGACAGGCTCCGTTCCAAGGCTGTGCAGTAATAATGACCCATCCTCTCAAAGTAGTTATGCTGCTAGAGACTTAGCCAGTCTTTCTGACTCCAGTCTCCCAACTGCCATTTGGCCATCCTTCCTGAAATGTTGCTTTCATCAAGTATCCTCACTTACAAACCTTTGAAAGTAAGAATGAACTAGTTGCCTACCAGATGGCAGGCATTTCCTTAAGACACAACTTTACTTAATCCTCACAACCCTGTTATGTAGGGTCTATCCTGATTTATGGATGAGAAAACCAAGACTCAGAGGTGAAGCATCTTACTATTAAGTAGGGAACTATTACAGAGAAGGTGATGGCACCCCACTCCACGACTCTTGCCTGGAAAATCCCATGGATGGAGGAGCCTGGTGGGCTTCAGTCCATGGGGTCGTGAAGAGTCGGACATGACTAAGCGACTTCACTTTCACTTTTCACTTTCATGCATTGGAGAAAGAAATGGCAACCCACTCCAGTGTTCTTGCCTGGAGAATCCCAGGAATGGGGGAGCCTGGTGGGCTGCCGTCTGTGGGGCTGCACAGAGTCGGACATAACTGAAGCATCTTAGCAGCAGCAGCAGCGGGGAACTATTAAGTATGGAAGCAAGGTTTGAACCCAAGCCTCTGTGAATTCAAAGCCTGTATTTTCCCATCCCCCTCACTGTTTGCTATTCTGGCTCCCTGTTAATTAATAGAACAAGTTCAAATTTGTCAGTGCTCCAGGGTCCACCCTTCATTCCAAACGTAGCCCCAAATCGAGTCAACTTGACATCTCAACACAAGCCCTTAGTTTCTAGCCAGCATTTGCCCCTTGCACGTCACAGGGCAGAGTTTGCAAACTGCCAGGCCGCTCTGCTGTGCCTCGAACCATGTTCTTTCGGCAAGGAGTTCTGACTGTTGTCTCTTATTTTGTTTTCAACTATTTACCAATGTATCCAAATGGGGAGATTCCATATAGATCTGTATTTCTGACTCCTAAAGAAGGTCAAGGTTCAGAAATGCGTTTGTGTCCCATGGACAACAATCAGCCCGTGTGATGGCAGCTGACCGTTTCAGATGGCAGGTGAGGCGTGCCGGAGCCACTGGCTGGCCTCACCCGTTTCCATCCCCTTACTGGCCCCTGAGGACACGAGAGCTGGACATAGATCCCCTAGAGGGTCATCACCTTGTGGTTACTTTAAATTATTCAAAAACATCTCTTTAGCTATCTTCTAGAGTAATTTTTCATAAGAGACCAGGTGGTTAAGTTACGTGAGTTGGGCTCTAGAATTGTCAAGATGGGAAGCAGCCTGAGGTTCCCTCATATCTGTCTGGGCACCCACATAGGACCACCCGAGGCTGTGTGAGGGTGACGACAGAGACGGCAGAGAGAGGTGGGTGCAGGTACAAGGAGGCACCAGCACGCGGCTTCTCAGAAGCCTCTCAGAGGCACCCGAGGGGCAGTGTACCCCGAGGCCAAGATGGAGGTTTGTCTGTAGTTAACCTGCATATGGACACGGAACAACAGACTGGTTCCAAATCGGGAAAGAAGTATGTCAGAGCTGTGTATTGTCACTCTGCTTATTTAACTTACATGCAGAGTACATCATGAAAAACACTGGGCTGGAAGAAGCACAAGCTGGAATCAAGATTGCTGGGAGAAGTATCAATAACCTCAGATATGCAGATGACACCAGCCTTATGGCAGAAAGTGAAGAAGAACTAAAGAGCCTCTTGAAAGAGGAGAGTGAAAAAGTTACCTTAAAGCTCAACATTCAGAAAACTAAGATTATGGCATCTGGTCCCATCACTTCATGGCAGATAGATGGAGAAACAGTGGAAACAGTGACAGACGTTATTTTGGGGGACTCCAGAATCACTGCAGATGGTGATTGCAGCCATGAAATTAAAAGACACTTGCTCCTTGGACAGAAAATTATGACTAACCTAGATAGCATATTCAAAAGCAGAGACGTTACTTTGCCAACAAAGTTCCCTCTAGTCAAGGCTATGGGTTTTCCAGTGGTCATGTATGGATGTGAGAGTTGGACTATAAAGAAAGCTGAGCACTGAAGAATTGATGCTTTTGAACTGTGGTGTTAGAGAAGACTCTTTAGAGTCCCTTGGACTGCAAGGAGATCCAACTAGTCCATCCTAAAGGAGATCAGTCCTGAGTGTTCATTGGAAAGACTGATGTTGAAGCTGAAACTCCAGATCTTTGGCCACCTAATGCAGAGAGCTGACTCATTTGAAAAGACCCTGACGCTGGGAAAAATTGGAAGCAGAAAGAGAAGGGGACAACAGAGGATGAGATGATTGGATGGCATCACCAACTTAATGGACATGAGTTTGAGCAAACTCCGGGAGTCGGTGATGGACAGGGAGGCCTGGCATGCTGCAGTCCCTGGGGTCGCAAAGTGTTGGATATGACTGAGCGACTGAACTGAGCTGAACTGAATCTGTGTATGCAGCTTAACATCTTGTAAATGAGGGTGAAGGGTAGCAAAAATGCCGCCCCAAACTATGACTGCAGGCGTTGAGGATGTGCCACCACAAAATAGGCTGCTTTGTACATTATTTTGAGTTGTTGGCACCTGAACAGCAAATGCAGGGAGATAACTTTTTCTGAATTCCTTTTATCTGCCTCGAGACAGATCCTCCCAAAGGAACTCAGTTGTCACAGAGGCCCCTCTTTGGTGACTAGATGGATTGATCCAGCTATTTATTTCTCTCATTTATTTAAAGCAACAACGCCTGTATGTGGGAAGACATCCCAAGGGTACAAATGGGTTTAATGGGAGAAGTTTCCCACCGTGTCCCTTAGGAACCCCAGAGACCATCACTGTTAACCTGAGTCTATACAGATCCCTCCAGAGATGATCTGTGCATATATAAGCATGTCTTTATATGCTTATATAAGGTTTTCATGTCTTTGACTGGGACACACTCTACCTCTCTAACTTTCTACCAAAGAAGTTCCTAGCAAGGGGAAGAGAGCTGGCTGGGTGCTGAGTAGTCAGCAAGTTCTTGGAAGTGGGGGGAGGGGGCATTGGGGAAAATGGCAGCCACCCTGCAGAGCTGTGAAGTTGATGATGCAATGATGTGGAAGGATCAGAATAAGGAGGTGCCCCGTTTTGAGAACTCGTTATGTGCTGCCCACTACAGCCATGACATGAAGGGCTTCCGTGCAGTATGAAGACAGTGCCCTTGTCCCCAGCAACAAAGAAAGAGACAAGCACTCACCTGAGATTTCAGGGACAAGTGTCAGAGCTGAGAAATTGTTCGCCTTCAAAGCCTGACTTTTTCTCCTCCAGTTTCTTTTATTGTGGGAAAATATGCAAACCGTGAAATTTACCATCTCAACCATTCGTTCAATGACAAAATGTACCTTCATCTTGTTCTGCAAACATTGCCACCATCCACCTCCAGAATTTTTACCTTCCCAAACTGAAACTCTATGTTCTTTAAACAATAACTCCCCATTCCCCCTGCCCCCAGCCTCTGGCACCCACCATTCTTCTTTGTCTCTGCATTGGACTGCTCTAAGAACTTCATATAAGTGGAGTCATACAGTAATTGTCCTACTGTGACTGACATTTCACCTAGCATAATGTCATTAAAGCTCATCTAGGCTGTAGCATGTGTCAGAATTTCCATGCTTTTTAAGGCTGTATAATATTCCATGGCATATACACAATACTTTTTGCAAAGCGTAGCTTTCAACCACAGCACTTTACAAACATGCCTCAGTAGATGTTTAACAACTTTTTTGAAAAAACTTTTTCCTTTTCCTTTGAAATGATTTCAAACTTATGGAAAACTTGTAAGAACAGTACAAACAACTTTTTCCTGAACCACTTGAGAGAGGTGGTTGACCTGAAGTCCCATCTCCCACAAATATTTCGGCATGTAATTCCTACAAATAAAGACAGTGTACTACAAAGCCACAGTAACAGCAACAGGAAATTAACATTAATACAATACTACCATTAACCCACAGGCCTTCTGTTTTGCCAACTGTCCCAATTAGAGAAAGGATTATTCGGTTTAGAGTCAAACACTACCTTTAGTTGTCACATCACCTTCGATTCCTTCAATCTGGAATAGTTCTTTTTAAAGACAATGGGCCAGACCTTTTGTAGAATAGTCCTTGGGTTTGTCTGACGCTTCCTTGTGGTTAGATTCAGATTCTGCATCTTGAGCAGGGATATTACAGAAGTGAAGCTGTGTTCTTTCCACAGCATCCTATTAGGTGCGTGATTTAGACTTATCCTTGGCTAGTGACTTCCCTGGTGGCTCAGACGGTAAAGCGTCTGCCTACAATGCAGGAGACCCGGGTTTGATCCCTGGGTCGGGAAGATCCCCTGGAAAAGGAAATGGCAATCCACTCCAGTACTGTTGCCTGGAAAATCCCATGGACAGAGGAGCCTGGTAGGCTACAGTCCATGGGGTGGAAAAGAGTCAGACACGACTGAGCGACTTCACTTTCACTTTTGCTGGTGATGTTCACCTTGATCACTTGATTAAAGATGTGTCTTTCAGATTGCCGTTTTGTCCCTTTGTGGTTAATATTTTGTGGGGAGGTACTTTTAGACTTTGTAAATATTCTGTTCTACGATAAGTACCAAATGGTAATTTTCTAGTTTCATCATTCCTTCTACAATTATTAGTTGACATCTTACTGCAATGAAAACTTTCTTGTCCTCGTTTATTCTTTTATTTATTTCTATTTGTGTTGATCCATGGATTCCTATTTAATCAATGTGTTCTATATTCTAGTCTTATTTCTTTTGATGCTCAAACTGTCCTAGATTTGGCCAGGGGTTGGCCCTCCATGCTATTTTTTGTGTCCATGTGACATTTCTCCACCTCTCTTTGGCACTTCCTTTCTGACACCAGAAGATGCCCCAAGCTCATCATGTACATTCCCTGCCCCCAACTTGGAATCTGCCATTTTTCCAAGGAGGCTTGATCCTCTGGCTGGTATTTAAAAATCAAATCTGAGAGCTAGAGATGCCTCTGCTCCCAGACTCTCTTGGGATTCAGCTAGTTTCCTTCCTTTAACTGTAATTATTTTTCCACCACTTTCCCATTATCCTGAACACATTAACAACAGATCAGTACTAGTATTTGGAACCCCTCTCCCATCACTGTCACCACCTCAAGCCCCTGACCCTGTCCTGGCTCCGACATCACACCCTGATCCTTGGTCTCCACTCTCTTCATGCACGCTCACCTTGCTCAGCCCCATCCAGTGGCCCCGTGACTATTTGTAAACCCTTGACCTCACCGATACTCCAAGGTCCTATGGTATGAATGGGCCAGGGTGTGGTGATAAGCGATGAAACAGCCACAGCAGTGAATCAAACGCACACCACGTGACAGCCCCTGCCTGGCAGAGCAGGCGGCTCAGCTGGCTTCCGGCTTATCAGTAGGCCACCTCCTGGACATGCAGACCAGCAGAGAGAGGCTTTGGGGTCAAGCTCACTCTTTCTTTTTCCTTTGTTCTTGCTGTCTCATTACCCCAACCCTGGCCCCGTCGGGGTCTCTTGTTGTGGCTCAGTGCCTGCCCCTCAGGTGGCAGGCCACACATCTTTCTGATGCCAGCTTATTTCTTATCACCAAGCTAGACCACCTGGTACATGCCAAATTTGGCAAAAGTCCACAAGCTGTGGAAACTAACAGAAACTTACTTATGTTCCATAAGTTATTAATAAGCTGGGATTTTACTGGTGTTCCTTCCTAGCACAAAGCTCTTCTGAGACACTCGGCAAGCGTGGGTGAAAACGCAGAGAACACCGCTGGCTACAAGCGCCGTAAGGACTATCGTGTTGCGTCACTCCACTTTTCCTCATGAAGTGCACGCTGGGAACACCTTGTGGTTTGCTGTCGTCAGATGAGTCNGGAAACAGTGTCAGACTTTATTTTGGGGGGCTCCAAAATCACTGCAGATGGTGACTGCAGCCATGAAATTAAAAGATGCTTACTCCTCGGAAGAAAAGTAATAACCAACCTAGACAGCATATTAAAAATCAGAGACATTTCTTTGCCAGCAAAGGTCTATCTAGTCAAGGCTATAGTTTTTCCTGTGATCATGTATGGATGTGAGAGTTACATGGTAAAGAAAGCTGAGCACCGAAGAATTGATGCTTTTGAACCATGGTGTTGGAGAAGACATCTGAGAGTCCCTTGGACTGTAAGGAGATCCACCCAGTCAATCCGGAAGGAAATCAATCGGTCCTAAATATTCATTGGAAGGACTCNCTGAGCACCGAAGAATTGATGCTTTTGAACCATGGTGTTGGAGAAGACATCTGAGAGTCCCTTGGACTGTAAGGAGATCCACCCAGTCAATCCGGAAGGAAATCAATCGGTCCTAAATATTCATTGGAAGGACTCATGCTGAAGCTGAAACACCAATACTTTGGCCACCTGATGCAAAGAACTGACTCATTGGAAAAGACCCTGATGCTGGGAAAGATTAAAAGTGGAAGGAGAAGGGGACGACAGGGGATGAGATTGTTGAATGGCCAGCGACTCAATGGACATGAGTTTGAGTAAACTCTGGGAGTTGGTGATGGACAGGGAGGCCTTGTGCGCTACAGTCCACGGGGTGGCAAAGACTCGGACACGACTGAGCGACTGAACTGACTGACTGAACTGGCGCCAGATCAGGCTATTTTGACCCCTGGGGCCCTGGTCAAGTCATTTTCCTTGACCTCGCCCCAGGGAGCTCTCCACATCCAAGGCCAGCCCGCGGGCTTTCGGCAGTGCCTCCCTCTGTCCACTAGAGGGCGCGCGCAACCCCTCCTTGTCGGCGCCGCCGCTCCAAGGAGTCAGATGCAGCCACTGAGCCTCTGAACCTCCGGTGTGGGCTGAAGGGAACCTGTGAACTCCCAAGCTCCCGGGCGGACCGTCTGAGGTCTCTGGAATCCAACTGAGTTCCCTGATCCCTTTTTCTTTTCTTTTTTATCCTTGCATAGTCGGCTGTTGTCTTCAGGGTGACAGTGAAAAAGCGTGAAGTTTAATCATTCTGGAGACTGGATGGGGAAAATACAATAAATCAACCTTTGCAGACCACCAACTCCACCTCATTGGGATCTACTCAGAGGCAGGGAACACAGTACCAGCAGCCGAGCAGCCTGTGGGCCAGATACGGGCCCCACTTGTCCTCTGCCCAGCTTCGCCGTGTCTTATAAACTGAAGTGGACCCGGGAGCGGGGTGGTGCTCATTGTTTAAAAAATTTTAAATTGGGAGATTTCACATAAATTCCACATATCTGTCTTTGCGTATAAAATGGGGTGAAAGGACTATATCCTCACATGGGAAACCTCTCTGGAGCTCTGGGGCAGTTGCCCTCTTCGGACTGGGCATACACTCCAGCTCACCCCAGGCCTCAGGAGGCCCTATTGTCTCACCACAGGGTAGACAGTTAGGACAGCACATTTGTGAAGAGAAGGTTTTAGAGCTTGATTAGAACTCCTAACTGATAAGCACATGATATAGGGTCCTCCCCTGGGACTCCTGCCTGGGCACCACATTTCCAGGGACAGACCTGACCACCGGCACCTAGAACACTCCTGGCATTTTCAGTAGATACTTTACAGATCTGATTTAAACGATATGGGACTGGAGTGGGGTCAGTGGAGGGGTGAGAGGCATCCAGAACATCCTGCACTTGCCAGGTTGTGGGGCTGGATTCCAACTCCTTTGCCAGGCCATTGGAGTGGGAAGGTTGTCCCCGTGCTCAGCCATCAGAAGAAGCCAGATGAATGACTTCCCCACAGCTCCAGAGGTCTCAGTTCACATCTCCACCACTGAATGAATGTGTGTTTGTGTTGGTTAAACTTGGAGATAAACTTTTGCGATGAGGCTACTGCCCTGAGTCTGGGAGTCCTGGGTGTCTCAGGAAAGGCTTCAGGAGGGACTCCAAGAACAGGCGGGACACAGATGCCTGTGCCACTCGGTGGTGAACTGGCATTCAGCAAACACCAAGGACCATCATCACCAAGGAGCACCAAGGACCGTCATCACCAAGGAGCGCCAAGGACCGTCATCACCAAGGAGCGCCAAGGACCGTCATCACCAAGGAGCGCCAAGGACCGTCATCACCAAGGAGCACCAAGGACCTTCACCACCAAGGAGCACCAAGGACCTTCATCACCAAGGAGCACCAAGGACCTTCATCACCAAGGAGCACCAAGGACTGTCATCACCAAGGAGCACCAAGGAGCACCTGGACAGGTGCTTGGAGGCCACTCACTGTTCTCATCTAATGGGATCCTCTTCCTCTTCTAGCACCTAGACTCAACTAAACCTAACCTTCTGCCTTCTACACTCTCCAGTTGCTTTGTGGGCCCAGAGGTCTTGTTACTAACTGCATCTCCCAGTGCTCCTAGGTCACAGAGTAATGAACTTGTAATGAATTGATTTCTAAAAACACATTTTTCTCCAGTGTGGTCTGCAAGATGCTTACTCCAGATCTGACTGCATAGAAGGCTTCTCTGATTCTCTATTTTCTTGAGGACTTGTTGCTCTCACTTTCCTTGTGATACCTTAGAAATTACTCCACATCTTCACTAGGCAAGATCAAGCATGTTCCTTAGTAGGAAGTCAGCTAGATGGAGCATCCCTTTCCCATCCCCTCCATCCTCCATTCTGGAATGCATAAGAGATAGCTGGAACTCCAACAGCTTCTTTGGGCCATGAGACAAACTAGAGGATGAAGGCAAAAACTAAAGATGGGGAAGCAGAACTAGAGAAGGAATCTGGCACCCCTGTGACCGTGGAAGCACCACACCAGTCCTGTAGAACTGTTTGAAAGGAGAGAGAAATCAGCATGATTGTTTATAAACTACCGCTGTCATAGCAGCTGCTGTGAACTTAATCAAGAGACTGTCTGTCCCTGGACTGGCTTCCAGCTGAGATGCCTCTTCCCCTCTCTCCCCATGTGGAACTGACATCCTGTGAACTGCCTCAATCCACTTTGTGGGCCAGGATGTTCTGTTTCTCGGGTGGTTTGTACAATTGTTTATAAGAGAGAAGTGTGTGCTGCCTGCGTGTCTCTTGGATAAAAATGTCTTTCAGATGACCTCCCTCTGATTCTCATCTGGATGGTGTGTTCAGGCTAGGCTGACCTTCAGCCAGTATATAAAGACATTCTTGTACTGGCTGATAAATTATAAATACTACTATACAGGTTGTAAACAGTGCTTCAAACCCCACTACTGCACCCCTACTCTGGCCCCCATTGCTCCCTGTAACCCTCAGACTCACCTAATCCAGCAACTTTATTAAAAGGTTGGCACCTAGGGGGGCAAGGGTCTAAGGCTTTGCTCTAACTCATCCGCCTCATGTGTGTTCTGATGGGTGATGCCCACGAGATACCGCCACATCCAAGTTTGGGGGAGGGGTCACACACCATCTCAGCCTGGGAGTGACGAGGCCCTGACCTGGCTGTTTGCTGGCACCTGTTAGCATCCAGAACCATGGTCCTGCCCACTGGGTCGCTGGCGCCCTGCTGGCTCAGGTCCCCACCTGTGACCAGTAACCTCACGGCATGTTCTTTGGGCTTAGAAACACCCCTGTCACTTGCTGGTGTAGAGAATTCCCCCCTTATTTTGTTTTAACCCATTTTGTTCGGGCCAGTGTTTCTCACAGAGGGCCCTTCAGCTGTTCCAGTGATGTTAGTGGGTAGGGGTTGACTTCTTTTTCCAATATTCACTGTAAACTTGCTGAACTATGGCACAAATACATAAGTGTAGACCCAGTACATTTTCACTAAGTGAACATATCCTTGTAACCAACTCTCAGACCAAAACCAGAGGAACGTCGGCACCCCAAACCCTTCGGGTCCTTACAGTCCCATCCAGGCATCAGGGATAGCCACCACCCTGACTTCTGACGCTTCTCAGGGGCTCCTTTTTACTATAAACCTAGAAATGCGGTCGCGCCGCGTGCGCTCTCCTGCGGGCTCTTCCGCGCGCCGTCGCATCTCTGAGGCTTCTCTGTGCTGCTGCGTTTAGCTCGTCGGGCGCCTGGGCTGTTTTCAGTTTGGAGCCACAGGGAGTAGCCCTGCCCCAAAACGTACCCTCACACGCTTATTGACTGCGAAACATACGCATTTCTCCTCGGCAGACTCCCAGGAGCGGATGTCTGGATCACAGCAAAGGTATATACGCAGCCTTAGTAGTTACTGCCAGAGTTTTCCAAGGTTGTTGCAGCAGCCGGCCTTCCCGCCTCCACAGTGGGAGAGTGGGAGAGTTCCTGTTGCCCTGCTTCCTTGCCAGCACTGAGTACCGGCTGTCTATTTCATGTTAGCCATTCTAGAGGGTATGCTGCGGATATTCTCTTTAGTGAAGTATCTGCTCAAGTCTTCTGCCCAGTTCACGGCTGTAATCTGTCTTTTCTCTTATTTGTAATTCTTTATGATTCCCAGAATGACTTCTTCCATGAATATATGGATTACAGATAGCCTGTCTTCTACTTGTCTTTTCACTTTCCTGAAAGTGTCATCTGATGAAATCAGAATCTTTATAGAGTAAAATTCACTAACTTTTCCTTTAAGGTTAATAAATTTTGGTGCTAAGTCATCTTTTCCTTCTAGGAGTTTCAGAGTTTCACCCTTCACATTCTGATTTATAATCCCACACACTTTTGAATGATCCACCAGACATACATGAAGCTGAAAAACCTGTTTATAAGGATCTAACCTAGAGTCTGGTTCAGCTTTACACATAAACACAAAGTATTTTTTGTAAAGTTTAATATACACTGAGTTTCCCAGAATGTAACTCCTGTGTAAATTTAGAGAAAATTAAATTTTGTTTTATTTGGAACCTTACCAAGATTCGAATCGCCATTTCAGAAAAAATACGTCACAGACAGAAAAGTTGCTCAAGTTACATGAGTTACCGTATAACCCACCTGTATCTGTCTACATATCTATGAGTCTACGTTTGAAATAGACACTCATTCTTAGTTGACTCTTTTCAAACTATTAACCATAAAGGAAGTTTTAATAATCTTCAGTCAATAATTGTCTTACTTTTCTTCAACCCAAATGTAGTCATTATAGCTTGGAGCACATATCTGATCACTTAAACTATATCCCTTGGTCTGGTCATGCCCAGGTGTTTAGATATTGGCACACGTATGATTTTATCATAAATTGCTTTTTTTTTTAATTTCTCTTTTCTATTACAATAGGGCATTATACTTATTTGGGAGGGGGAATTATGTGTGTAAAACATTTCATCTCAGGATGGCAAAGGGGATTTTACAAAATATTTCCTATAAGAAGGAGTCACTGGGTCTGACAAGGTGAGGGCCAGTGTAATTGGCTCTGCCCAGAGGACCTCACATTTCATATTAAATGAGAACAGTAAAGTGTTTTCTTTCTTTCCCTTCAAAATATAATTCCTTTTAAGCCAAGCAGTTTTATGGGAACACTAATGTGCTTCCTTTCGTTACATCTGTGAAATAGAAGAACCCATAGCAGCCCCAGGAGAAGTGACACGTTCATGACTCTGCTCCTCAAAACCACCTTACCTCCCGCCACCCTCTGCCTGCTTGAAATTGTGCACAGGCTCCCTCTGGCTCTTCACTGAGTTAAGTCTCATAGGGAGAAAGGTTTGAATGCAAACCCCAGTTCTGCCCCAGACCCTCTGTGTGACTCTGGGCAGTGTGCTAGTTCTGTGAGCCCACAGCACCCATTCACAAAATGAGGATAAAGAAACTTACTTGGCCTATCTGTAACAGTCAAAAGGTAAGAGCTGCTGACACGTGACACACGCTGATTCCCGGCCAGTTCTTCTGCTAAATGCCTTTCATCTCACAAGCTTGCCTTTTAGATGGGGGCCGATCTTATTCCCATTTTACAGATGAGGAAAGTAGAGGAACAAGAGGGCAAGAAAATTTGGTAAATGGCAAAGCTGAAAGTTGAGCTCAGGCAGTCTGACTGCTTCCCATTAAATAATAATTTGTAAGGAAGACAGTGCCCAGCACAGGGAATATAATTTAAAAATGGCAGTCTTTGGCTATTGTTATTTGCCCATTGGTTGTATAGTTCTGAACATGTACATGTTCTGTTGCTCTTTCTCCCCCTAGTCAGAACTGGACACATGCCTTTGATTTAATATATTCAACCATTTCATATATGTCACAGTGGGTTTTTAACAACTTGATTTCTGATATACAACTGCCTAAATTTAGCAGAGTTTGTCAACTAGGTACTGGTAAAAGTGATGTTAATTTTAATTTACCCATGAATGANAATTTCTCTTTTCTATTACAATAGGGCATTATACTTATTTGGGAGGGGGAATTATGTGTGTAAAACATTTCATCTCAGGATGGCAAAGGGGATTTTACAAAATATTTCCTATAAGAAGGAGTCACTGGGTCTGACAAGGTGAGGGCCAGTGTAATTGGCTCTGCCCAGAGGACCTCACATTTCATATTAAATGAGAACAGTAAAGTGTTTTCTTTCTTTCCCTTCAAAATATAATTCCTTTTAAGCCAAGCAGTTTTATGGGAACACTAATGTGCTTCCTTTCGTTACATCTGTGAAATAGAAGAACCCACAGCAGCCCCAGGAGAAGTGACACGTTCATGACTCTGCTCCTCAAAACCACCTTACCTCCCGCCACCCTCTGCCTGCTTGAAATTGTGCACAGGCTCCCTCTGGCTCTTCACTGAGTTAAGTCTCATAGGGAGAAAGGTTTGAATGCAAACCCCAGTTCTGCCCCAGACCCTCTGTGTGACTCTGGGCAGTGTGCTAGTTCTGTGAGCCCACAGCACCCATTCACAAAATGAGGATAAAGAAACTTACTTGGCCTATCTGTAACAGTCAAAAGGTAAGAGCTGCTGACACGTGACACACGCTGATTCCCGGCCAGTTCTTCTGCTAAATGCCTTTCATCTCACAAGCTTGCCTTTTAGATGGGGGCCGATCTTATTCCCATTTTACAGATGAGGAAAGTAGAGGAACAAGAGGGCAAGAAAATTTGGTAAATGGCAAAGCTGAAAGTTGAGCTCAGGCAGTCTGACTGCTTCCCATTAAATAATAATTTGTAAGGAAGACAGTGCCCAGCACAGGGAATATAATTTAAAAATGGCAGTCTTTGGCTATTGTTATTTGCCCATTGGTTGTATAGTTCTGAACATGTACATGTTCTGTTGCTCTTTCTCCCCCTAGTCAGAACTGGACACATGCCTTTGATTTAATATATTCAACCATTTCATATATGTCACAGTGGGTTTTTAACAACTTGATTTCTGATATACAACTGCCTAAATTTAGCAGAGTTTGTCAACTAGGTACTGGTAAAAGTGATGTTAATTTTAATTTANAAATATAATTCCTTTTAAGCCAAGCAGTTTTATGGGAACACTAATGTGCTTCCTTTCGTTACATCTGTGAAATAGAAGAACCCACAGCAGCCCCAGGAGAAGTGACACGTTCATGACTCTGCTCCTCAAAACCACCTTACCTCCCGCCACCCTCTGCCTGCTTGAAATTGTGCACAGGCTCCCTCTGGCTCTTCACTGAGTTAAGTCTCATAGGGAGAAAGGTTTGAATGCAAACCCCAGTTCTGCCCCAGACCCTCTGTGTGACTCTGGGCAGTGTGCTAGTTCTGTGAGCCCACAGCACCCATTCACAAAATGAGGATAAAGAAACTTACTTGGCCTATCTGTAACAGTCAAAAGGTAAGAGCTGCTGACACGTGACACACGCTGATTCCCGGCCAGTTCTTCTGCTAAATGCCTTTCATCTCACAAGCTTGCCTTTTAGATGGGGGCCGATCTTATTCCCATTTTACAGATGAGGAAAGTAGAGGAACAAGAGGGCAAGAAAATTTGGTAAATGGCAAAGCTGAAAGTTGAGCTCAGGCAGTCTGACTGCTTCCCATTAAATAATAATTTGTAAGGAAGACAGTGCCCAGCACAGGGAATATAATTTAAAAATGGCAGTCTTTGGCTATTGTTATTTGCCCATTGGTTGTATAGTTCTGAACATGTACATGTTCTGTTGCTCTTTCTCCCCCTAGTCAGAACTGGACACATGCCTTTGATTTAATATATTCAACCATTTCATATATGTCACAGTGGGTTTTTAACAACTTGATTTCTGATATACAACTGCCTAAATTTAGCAGAGTTTGTCAACTAGGTACTGGTAAAAGTGATGTTAATTTTAATTTACCCATGAATGATATAGGGAAGTCTCTGTTTGCTCTGGAATTCATGCTGATATTTACCTAAAAAAAAACATTGACTCCCATAAGCAACAAAAAGCACACTATGTCAAAAATATTTCCAAGCCCCAGGCCACTTACGCCTGGAAATACTTGACATAAGGAAGCACAACTATACCCTCTCCACCCCCGCCCCTACCCCCACCACACATTGCCCCAGGTCCTGGTTGTAACAAGATTTGACCTGCAGGTCTCTAGATCCTTAAGAATGTTCTCTGATACAGACCAAGGTTAGGCATGGTAAATAAAGTGGCTTCCAGCACAAAATAGACTCCACTTCCCAGCAGGGGTGGCTGCTGAGAATTTTCCGTTTCTGAAAATGGTGGCGGCCTTGGAGCGTTTTCAGGAGCTCTGTCGTGCAAGGCCGTGTCGGCAGCCGTCCAGGTAGCTCAAGTGTGTGGTCATTAGCAAACAGCAGGAACCTGGGCTTTAGAGTTGTTTCAGGATGAGTCTCTGCGATCACCCAGAGGTCAAGATACCTTGGGTCTCTGTTATTTTGACTTCCCTCCTCATCAAGGGAAGAGGTTGAACAAGAGAATCCCTAAACTGTCCCCAGGTCTAGAATTTTAGGAGTGAAAGAGTCAACACTTTGCCCAGTTTTGGATCCGCTGGTGCTGAACCATGCTGTGTACAAGCCAGCGCTGACTTTCTCTCTAGCTGTGTGACTTAGGCCCACCACTATGCCTCTCTGAGCCTCAGTTTCCTCCTTAGTAAAGTTAGAAATAATAACACTGATCTCACAGAGTCGTCATAAAGATAACATTTAAAAGGCTTAAGTGTAAAACAGACGCTCACCAGATGTCACTTTCTTGCTCTCACACATTTGCCCACCTTTTCTTTTTACCTCCACTCTCAGCACCAACCCCCAAATCCAACCCCATGCAGTCAGCCACCACTACCTATGCCCCTCCCCAGCCTATTCTGTCTTTCCCTCAGCATTACCAAGAGTCCAGACTCAAAACTTCTGGCCCAAATTAGGACGTGCTCCTGGACCATCAAAATGGGAGCCACCTAATAAACTGATACATCACTATCACCTCCCTGAAACATCTGCATTGAGAATTCCAACAGTAGAATTTCAATGCCTAGAAAAAGAGAGGAACCAATTGTTTAAGTATGGCAATATTTGCTTTAAAAATCCCATTCACTGGTGATGCTTAAACAGAACCACTGGAATAGTTTCCCATCTCAGTGTATATCATGCATAAATGTAGCGGATTCATTCGTGTGATGTGTTTGAGTCTATGATCTGTTTCGTTTTCCTCATGGCAAAATAATCCACTTTAGTGAACCTGTCTTGGGCATTTTAGCAGTGGGCAAAGTCTTAGAGCTGGGGTTCTTGTTTGTGTTCTCCAGCCAGCCACCTCAAGTTCTTTTTGGAAGTAGGTGGAGCATAGATGAAAAGTTGGTAACCAGAATTCTTTTCTCTGGTCTCTTCTGGACAGGCCTTGGTCTCTCCAGGCTACTTTATGGCTCCCAAACTGTAATTACCGGTTGCTTTTTAAAGTGTCCTTCTGAACTGAGAGTCTTTAGTTGTTCTAAATTCATTTGGGATCTTTCTGGACCCAAGAATTAAAGGTGACTGTCATTCCTGTAAGTTAGAGTTGGCCTCATCTCAGGAAACCATCCAAGGCTGTTGGCATGTTGTGTGGTGAGATGAGCCCTTTAAAGCTACATCCCAGCATCTTCCAAGTGGGAGTCCAAGATAGCCTTGGGAAGCAGGAGGCTTCCTTATGAGTCTGATCTCCAACCTGGATGGACCCTTCCCTCCCATAGCCCCAGTCTCTGAGGTCCTGGGGTAATGGAAATGAAGAAAGAGATCACTGGCCCTGAAGAATTGTAGATGGTTTTATTGAACACTAAGTCTCACTAACATCCTAGGATTTGGGTAATGTCTTGAACCAGAAGAATTGATGCTTTTGAATTGTGGTGTTGGAGAAGACTCTTGGGAGTCCCTTGGACAGCAAGGAGATCCAACCAGTCCATTCTGAAGGAGATCAGCCCTGGGATTTCTTTGGAAGGAATGATGCTAAGGCTGAAACTCCAGTACTTTGGCCACCTCATGAGAAGAGTTGACTCACTGGAAAAGACTCTGATGCTGGGAAGGATTGGGGGCAGGAGGAGAAGGGGACGACAGAGGATGAGATGGCTGGATGGCATCACTGACTCAATGGACATGAGTCTGAGTGAACTCTTGGAGTTGGTGATGGACAGGGAGGCCTAGCATGCTACGATTCACGGGGTTACAAAGAGTCAGACACAACTAAGCGACTGAACTGAACTGAACACCTGACTTCTGAAAGAGAGGGGCTGTTCCCAAAGATTCTATGAAGTCTACTATGCTAGATTCTTAAGCTTCCTTCCACCATTCCTCTCTGCCTCCCAACACAATATCTTATGGGAGACTGAGGATGGGGTGGGAGTCTGATCAAGAGATACTGCAAATTTTGTCATTTAATAATAATAGTGATAATAACTAATGACATTTATTGAGTACCTTTTAGGCATTGCTCCATTTCAACCTCACAATAACTCTATGAAGTAGGTCTCATTATTATCCCCATTTTACAAAAGAGAATATGGAGGCTTAGAGAGGAAAAATAAGTTCCCCAAGGTTAGTAAGTGACAAAGATGCAAACCCAGATCTGACTGGGTTTGACCCCACAAGCCTCATTTTGACAGTGTACCAATCTGCTGCCTGCTCAGCTCTGAGCCTGAGAGATTCACACTTTTCTGCTCCACACCAGACCCGGTCAGGTGTCCACTGCCCACATTGAACCCAAAAGAGACCACAGGGGGTGGAAGGGCAGCCTCTGAGGCCAGATGGTTCAGGTTTGAACTCAGCTCTGATACTTGGAGAAGGCAATGGCACCCCATCCACTACTCTTGCCTGGAAAATCCCATGGACGGAGGAGCCTGATGGGCTGCAGTCCATGGGGTCTCTTAGGGTCGGACATGACTGAGCGACTTCACTTTCACTTTTCACTTTCATGCATTGGAGAAGGAAATGGCAACCCACTCCAGTGTTCTTGCCTGGAGAATCCCAGGGACAGGAAGCCTGGTGGGCTGCCGTCTATGGGGCCGCATAGAGTCGGANGAGGTTGAACAAGAGAATCCCTAAACTGTCCCCAGGTCTAGAATTTTAGGAGTGAAGGAGTCAACACTTTGCCCAGTTTTGGATCCGCTGGTGCTGAACCATGCTGTGTACAAGCCAGCGCTGACTTTCTCTCTAGCTGTGTGACTTAGGCCCACCACTATGCCTCTCTGAGCCTCAGTTTCCTCCTTAGTAAAGTTAGAAATAATAACACTGATCTCACAGAGTCGTCATAAAGATAACATTTAAAAGGCTTAAGTGTAAAACAGACGCTCACCAGATGTCACTTTCTTGCTCTCACACATTTGCCCACCTTTTCTTTTTACCTCCACTCTCAGCACCAACCCCCGAATCCAACCCCATGCAGTCAGCCACCACTACCTATGCCCCTCCCCAGCCTATTCTGTCTTTCCCTCAGCATTACCAAGAGTCCAGACTCAAAACTTCTGGCCCAAATTAGGACGTGCTCCTGGACCATCAAAATGGGAGCCACCTAATAAACTGATACATCACTATCACCTCCCTGAAACATCTGCATTGAGAATTCCAACAGTAGAATTTCAATGCCTAGAAAAAGAGAGGAACCAATTGTTTAAGTATGGCAATATTTGCTTTAAAAATCCCATTCACTGGTGATGCTTAAACAGAACCACTGGAATAGTTTCCCATCTCAGTGTATATCATGCATAAATGTAGCGGATTCATTCGTGTGATGTGTTTGAGTCTATGATCTGTTTCGTTTTCCTCATGGCAAAATAATCCACTTTAGTGAACCTGTCTTGGGCATTTTAGCAGTGGGCAAAGTCTTAGAGCTGGGGTTCTTGTTTGTGTTCTCCAGCCAGCCACCTCAAGTTCTTTTTGGAAGTAGGTGGAGCATAGATGAAAAGTTGGTAACCAGAATTCTTTTCTCTGGTCTCTTCTGGACAGGCCTTGGTCTCTCCAGGCTACTTTATGGCTCCCAAACTGTAATTACCGGTTGCTTTTTAAAGTGTCCTTCTGAACTGAGAGTCTTTAGTTGTTCTAAATTCATTTGGGATCTTTCTGGACCCAAGAATTAAAGGTGACTGTCATTCCTGTAAGTTAGAGTTGGCCTCATCTCAGGAAACCATCCAAGGCTGTTGGCATGTTGTGTGGTGAGATGAGCCCTTTAAAGCTACATCCCAGCATCTTCCAAGTGGGAGTCCAAGATAGCCTTGGGAAGCAGGAGGCTTCCTTATGAGTCTGATCTCCAACCTGGATGGACCCTTCCCTCCCATAGCCCCAGTCTCTGAGGTCCTGGGGTAATGGAAATGAAGAAAGAGATCACTGGCCCTGAAGAATTGTAGATGGTTTTATTGAACACTAAGTCTCACTAACATCCTAGGATTTGGGTAATGTCTTGAACCAGAAGAATTGATGCTTTTGAATTGTGGTGTTGGAGAAGACTCTTGGGAGTCCCTTGGACAGCAAGGAGATCCAACCAGTCCATTCTGAAGGAGATCAGCCCTGGGATTTCTTTGGAAGGAATGATGCTAAGGCTGAAACTCCAGTACTTTGGCCACCTCATGAGAAGAGTTGACTCACTGGAAAAGACTCTGATGCTGGGAAGGATTGGGGGCAGGAGGAGAAGGGGACGACAGAGGATGAGATGGCTGGATGGCATCACTGACTCAATGGACATGAGTCTGAGTGAACTCTTGGAGTTGGTGATGGACAGGGAGGCCTGGCATGCTACGATTCACGGGGTTACAAAGAGTCGGACACAACTAAGCGACTGAACTGAACTGAACACCTGACTTCTGAAAGAGAGGGGCTGTTCCCAAAGATTCTATGAAGTCTACTACGCTAGATTCTTAAGCTTCCTTCCACCATTCCTCTCTGCCTCCCAACACAATATCTTATGGGAGACTGAGGATGGGGTGGGAGTCTGATCAAGAGATACTGCAAATTTTGTCATTTAATAATAATAGTGATAATAACTAATGACATTTATTGAGTACCTTTTAGGCATTGCTCCATTTCAACCTCACAATAACTCTATGAAGTAGGTCTCATTATTATCCCCATTTTACAAAAGAGAATATGGAGGCTTAGAGAGGAAAAATAAGTTCCCCAAGGTTAGTAAGTGACAAAGATGCAAACCCAGATCTGACTGGGTTTGACCCCACAAGCCTCATTTTGACAGTGTACCAATCTGCTGCCTGCTCAGCTCTGAGCCTGAGAGATTCACACTTTTCTGCTCCACACCAGACCCGGTCAGGTGTCCACTGCCCACACTGAACCCAAAAGAGACCACAGGGGATGGAAGGGCAGCCTCTGAGGCCAGATGGTTCAGGTTTGAACTCAGCTCTGATACTTGGAGAAGGCAATGGCACCCCATCCACTACTCTTGCCTGGAAAATCCCATGGACGGAGGAGCCTGGTGGGCTGCAGTCCATGGGGTCTCTTAGGGTCAGACATGACTGAGCGACTTCACTTTCACTTTTCACTTTCATGCATTGGAGAAGGAAATGGCAACCCACTCCAGTGTTCTTGCCTGGAGAATCCCAGGGACAGGGAGCCTGGTGGGCTGCCGTCTATGGGGCCGCATAGAGTCGGACACGACTGAAGTGACTTAGCAAGGGTAGCAGCTGATACTTACTCATGGTATGGCCATGGGCAAATTACTTTACCCTCCTGGGCCTTTGTTTTCTCTCCATGTAGAAGAGGAGTAATCCCTTATCAGAGTGCCATGGAGATGGGACGAGTAGATATGTGTAAAGCACACAGACAGAGTTTGGCAAGCTGGAAGAGCTCCATAAACACTGGGTGTTTCTCTCGGCTCTCCCGCCTCTAGGCAATTGCCTGCTCACCATCTCCACCTTGACATCTAACAGGCAACTTCAACTGGCAGAACCAAAGCTGAGCTCCTGATCTGCCCTTCCCTCACTCTTACCCCCTCTAACATCTGGCAACTCTGTCTTTGTAGGAGCTGAAAAAAATAGGTGGATTCCTTTCGTTCTGCACACGTCACATCTAACTCACCTGCAAATCTTTTTAGCTTTACTTTTAAAATAGACCCAGAATCCAGCCCTATCTCATCACCTGCACTGCTACCTCGCCCAGGTCAATACCATCTCTCCCTTGCGTGCCTCCAGCAGCCTCCTTGCCGGGCAGTTTCCTTCTGCTCTTGCCCCTGAGTCTCTTCTTCTGCTACAGCCAAAGCTAGGGCTGCACTGCTGGAGTGCAAGACTCCCATCTTATTCAGACAAAATGTCAGCATCCACAGTGTCCATAAAGTTGTTCCTCCTCCCGCTCTTCCTCTCCAGCCTCACTGGTCTCCTGCTTTCCCTCGTAGAGCCCTTGACCTTGTCCTTCCCACTCCAGAAATTTCCTGTCCCCAATAACTGCACTCCTTATTCGTTTATCTCCTGTGGTCTCTGCTCACACACCCATTTCATCAAAGTGGGTTTCTATCATCATCCTAAACAAACAAGTCCCCAAGTGGACTTTTGACTGCATGTGTCACAAGCCAATAAATCACTAATGTCCCTCAGCCCAACCGTGCTTTCTTTATTTCCTCCAAGTGTCACATGTGGATCAGGTGTAGGAAAGGTAGAAAGGAGTGCCAAAACGCTTGACAGAAGTAACTGATGAAATTGATTCCTTGGGTTATATAGGAAGATGTCATTGTTCAGTCACCAAGTCGTGTCTGACTCTTTACAACCCCATGGATGGCAGCATGCCAGGCCTCCCTGTCCCTCACCATCTCTTGGAGTTTGCCCAAGTTATGCCCATTGAATTGATGATGCCATCCAATCATCTCATCCTCTGTTGTCATCTTCCTATAGTATCTATAGGAAGATACTATGATATAAATAAACATATTTTATGAGTTTTGCTGGATAGGACATGACTAGTTCAAAGTGAAATGTTGGACCAAGTGATACTGAGGAAGGCATTTCAAAACAGACTTGAGATATACCTGAACTTCCTTCCAAAATAAGACCCAAAATAGGATTGGAAAAGAAGCCCTTTTGAGTAAAGAGACTGGACTAAACACAAGCATCTTAGTGCAATCCCTCATGAAACCTTGCTACAACTATCATGATAGGAGTTTATAAAGACATAACCCTAAAAGGAAAATGAGAGGTGAAAATCACAAAACTTTGGGAGCTGGAAAGTTCATAGATAGGAAGTAACTTACTGAATAGCCCTTACTGAGCTGAATTCCAAGCTCACAGTAGGAAAATCCATGAAGAAACTGGATTGATACAAGAGAATGCACAGAGGAACCTGGGAACCTGCAGCAGCAGATACTTCTGGAACCCAGAACAAAGTTGTGGGGTTGGCTGAAATCCATTTAGTAGCAGTTAGATGCCTGGACCCTACCCCCCACTTTCCACACTGTTGGGAACCTGCTCCGCCCCTCCTCTTGCAGAAGACTGACCATTTGCTTTCAAGGGAGGATAAAACATATAGACTCTGGACTATGTGACATCAGACCCAGCTGATGGGATGCCCAGGCTATATACCAAGGTTATCATTTAGAAACAAGGGTATTCAGTGACTGTGGACATTGCTGTGTTCTCTCCCTTTGTCCCTGCTGAACTTCCAGAATGCTGGTAGCTAAGCCTTTACCCTTTAGACAGAAAGTTGGAAGAATCTTCTTTGCTGTTTGACAAGCTCAGTTAGAAACACCTGAAGATACTGACACAGGGGATTTCCCACTGACTGGCACAGCATGGCACTCCACAACAAAGCTCACAGTCAAGAAGCTCCATCCATTCAGACAACCACAGATGAAGAAAATTTCAAGAAAACTTCCACAAGGTAAGTTAGAATACAAAATAAAAGCAACAGGAAGGAGGAAACAGAGGAAACAGAAATTATGCAAAAAAAATTGCAAAAACTATCATTGATAACCTTTGCAAAATAATAAAGACATTATATCCATGAAACAAGAACAGAATGCTATAGAAAAAGAACACTTAACAGAACAAAAAACATTTCTTGAAAATTAAAAATGTGAAAACAGAAGTTTAAAACTTTGTAAAAAATAAAAAGTGAAGATGAAGCTGAAACTGAAGAAAAGTCTCAGAAAGCACGGCAGAAAGACAAAGATGTTCCCTGGTGGCCTAGTAGTTAGGATTTGATGTGTTCAACTGTGGAGACCCAGCTTTGATTCCCGGTTAGGGAAGCAACATATATACCATGCAATGTGGCCAAAATTAAAAAAAAGAAAGAAAGAAAAGACAGAAAACAGGGAAGAAAAGAGAAAATAATTTGAAGACCAGTCCAAGAAGTCTCACTTTCAAACAAGAGTACCCCAAATAAAGAACAGTGAAAACTGAGAGGAGGGGTGCTTCATCAACAAAATAAAAGAATATTTCCCAAACTTAAAGAGCAGGAATCTCCAGATTGAAAGGGGACTTCAAGTTTGCAGATGTGAAAAAATATATTCACACTAAAGTACATTATGATGCAATTTCAAGAACACTAGGAATAAAAGAAATATCCTACCAAGTTTCTAAGGGTAGGGAAAAAAACGGGTCATATGCAACAGATCAGTAATTAGAATGAATTTTAAATTCTCAACAGCATGTAGGGAGAAAAACAAGCAGATAAGCAAAAAACAATGGGACAGTGCCTTCAAAATCTTTAAGAAACATGTCCAACCTAGAATTCTATATCTAGCCCGGTTACCACTGATGTGTAATAAGTGAGTAAAAGTAATTCAGGCATCAAATTCTCAAAAAAAAAAAAAATTAACTTCTGCATGCTTTTCCCCAGGATGCCACTGGAATGTATACTGTACCAATGAAGGAATAAACTAAAAAAAAAAAGACATGCCATATGTAATAAGTTCCTGGGGTGCCTTGGCAAATTGCCACAAACTAGGTGGTTTAAAAACCACAGAAATTTCACACAGTTCTAGAGGCTAGAAATCCAAAATAATGGTGTCAGCAGGGCCATACTTTCTCTGAAACCTCAAAGAGAAGACTCTGCTTTGCTTCTTCCAGCTTCCGGGGGGCCCAGGCATTCCTTGACTTGTGGCAGTGGAACTCCAGTCTCTTCCTCCATCATCACATCGTCTTTTCCCTTTGCATGTCTATCTCTGTATCTCTTCTCTTCTTATAAGGACATCAGTCATAGTGAGCTAAGGGCTCCCCCCCACCCCAACATAACTTCATCTTAACTATTTACATCTACAATAAGCCTATTTCTAAATAATAATAAACGTTCTAAGATCCTGGGAGAAACATGAGCTTGAAAGGGGAGGGACAATATTTAACCCAGTACAACATACAGAAACAGGAGATGAAAGGAATTCTCTGAATAATGGCAAAGGACCAGCCCAGGATGACAGTGTATATGACGGTAGAGGTCATCCAGGCTGGACTGAACAGATTAGATGCTCATAGATTTTGTCAGGAAGGTGAAATTGAGATTTGGGGATTGAACTAATGATAAACACTTAGAAAATTAAATAAATAACAGCACCTAAAAAGGCCATTGTTAATTCCAAGAAAAACAAAAGATTAGTTCATAGCTCCGTTCTGCAAGGCATATCATTTCAGTTCAGTTCAGTCGCTCAGTCATGTCCGACTCTTTGTAACACCATGAACCACAGCATGCCAGGCCTCCCTGTCCATCACCAACTCCCGGAGTCCACCCAAACCCACGTCCATCGAGTTGGTGATGCCATCCAAGCATCTCATGCTCTGTTGTCCCCTTCTCCTCCTGCCCTCAGTCTTTCTCAGCATCAGAGTCTTTTCCAGTGAGTCAGCTCTTCACATCAGGTGGCCAAAGTATTGGAGTTTCAGCTTCAACATCAGTCCATCCAGTGAACACCCAGGACTGATCTCCTTTAGGATGGACTGGTTGGATCTCCTTGAAGTCCAAGGGACTCTTAAGAGTCTTCTCCAACACCACAGTTCAAAAGCATCAATTCTTCGGCGCTCAGCTTTCTTTATAGTCCAACTCTCACATCCATACATGACCACTGGAAAAACCATAGCCTTGACTAGACGGACCTTTTTTGGCAAAGTAATGTCTCTGCTTTTAATGTGCTGTCTAGGTTGGTCATAACTTTACTTCCAAGGAGTAAGCGTCTTTTAATTTCATGGCTGCAGTCACCATCTGCAGTGATTTTGGAACCCCCCAAAATAGTCTGACACTGTTTCCACTGTTTACCCATCTATTTGTCATGAAGTGATGAGACTAGATGCCATGATCTTCATTTTCTGAATGTTGAGCTTTAAACCAACTTTTTCATTCTCATCTTTCACTTTCATCAAGAGGCTCTTTAGTCTTTCTTTGCTTTCTGCCATAAGGGTGGTGTCATCTGCATATCTGAGGTTATTGATATTTCTCCTGGAAATCTTGATTCCAGCTTGTGCTTCTTCCAGCCCAGCATTTCTCCTGATGTACTCTGCATAGAAGTTAAATAAGCACAGTGACAGTATACAGCCTTGACATACTCCTTTTCCTATTTGGAACCACTCTGTTGCTCCATGTCCAGTTCTAACTGTTGCTTCCTGACCTGCATACAGGTTTCTCAAGAGGCAGGTCAGGTGGTCTGCTATTCCCATCTCTTGAAGAATTTTCCACAGTTTATTGTGATCCACACTGTCAAAGGCTTTGGCATAGTCAATAAAGCAGAAATAAATGTTTTTCTGGAACTGTCTTGCCTTTAAGATGATCCAGTGGATGTTGGCAATTAGATCTCTGGTTCTTCTGCCTTTTCTAAAACCAGCTTGAACACCTGAAGTTCATGGTTCATGTAATGCTGAAGCCTGGCTTGGAGAATTAAGCATTACTTTACTAGCGTGTGAGATGAGTGCAATTGTGCAGTAGTTTGAACATTCTTTGGCATTGCTTTTCTTTGGGATTTGAATGAAAACTGACTTTTTCCAGTCCTGTGGCCACTGCTGAGTTTTCCAAATTTGCTGGCATATTGAGTGCAGCACTTTCACAGCATCATGTTTCAGGATATGATATTGGTCAACTGGAATTCCATCACCTCCACTAGCTTTGTTCCTAGTGATGCTTCCTAAGGCCCACTTGACTTCACATTCCAGGATGTCTGGCTCTAGGTGAGTGATCACACCATCGTGAGTATCTGGTTCATGAAAATCTTTTTTGTACAGTTCTTCTGTGTATTTTTGCCACCTCTTCTTAATAGCCTCTGCATCTGTTAGGTCCCTACCATTTCTGTCCTTTATTGAGCCCATCGTTGCATGAAATGTCCCCTTGGTATCTCTAACTTTCTTGAAGAGATCTCTAGTCTTTCCCATTCTGTTGTTTTCCTCTATTTCTTTGCATTGATCACTGAGGAAGGCTTTCTTATCTCTCCTTGCTATTCTTTGGAACTCTGCATTCAAATGGATATATCTTTCCTTTTCTCCTTTGCTTTTCACTTCCCTTCTTTTCACAGCTATTTGTAAGGCCTCCCCAGACAGCCATTTTGCTTTTCTGCATTTCTTTTTCTTGAGGATGGTCTTGATTCCCATCTCCTGTACAATGTCATGAACCTCCATCCATAGTTCATCAGGCACTTTGTCTATCAGATCTAGTCTCTTAAATCTATTTCTCACTTCCACTGTATAGTCATAAGGGATTTGATTTAAGTCATACCTGAATGGTCTAGTGGTTTTCTTCACTTTGTTCAATTTCAGTCTGAATTTGGCAATAAGGAGTTCATGATCTGAGCCACAGTCAGCTCCCAGTCTTGTTTTTGCTGACTGTATAGGGCTTCTCCATCTTTGGCTGCAAAGAACATAATCAATCTGATTTTGGTGTTGACCATCTGGTGATGCCCATGTGTAGAGTCTTCTCTGGTGTTGGAAGAGGATGTTTGCTATGACCAGTGTGTTCTCTTGGCAAAACTCAAATCTTTGCCCTGCTTCATTCTGTACTCCAAGGCCAAATTTGTCTGTTACTCCAGGTGTTTCATGACTTCCTACTTTTGCATTCCAGTTCCCTATAATGAAAATGACATCTTTTTTGGGTGCTAGTTCTAGAAGGTCTTGTAGGTCTTCATAGAACCATTCAACTTCAGCTTCTTCAGCGTTAGTGGTTGGGGCATAGACTTGGATTACTGTTGATACTGAATGGTTTGCCTTGGAAACGAACAGAGATCATTCTGTCATTTTTGGGATTGCATCCAAGTACTGCATTTCGGACTCTTTTGTTGACTGTGATGGGCACTCCATTTCTTTTAACAGATTCCTGCCCACAGTAGTAGATATCATGATCATCTGAGTTAAAATCAGTCATTCCAGTCCATCTTAGTTCACTGATTTCTAGAATATCGATGTTGCTGCTGCTGCTGCTTAGTCACTTCAGTCGTGTCCGACTCTGTGCGACCCCATCGATGGCAGCCTATCAGGCTCCTCTGTCCCTGGGATTCTCCAGGAAAGAGCATTGGAGTGGGTTGCCATTTCCTTCTCCAATGCACGAAACTGAAAAGTGAAAGTGAAGTCGCTCAGTCGTGTCCGACTCTTAGTGACCCTGTGGACTGCAACCTACCAGGCTCCTTAGGCCATGGGATTTTCCAGGCAAGAGTACTGGAGTGCGGTGCCATTGCCTTCTCCAGCTCTTATCATCTCCTATTTGACCACTTCTGATTTGCCTTGATTTATGGACCTAACATTCCAGGTTCCTATGCAATATTGCTCTCTACACCATTGAACCCTGCTTCCATCACCTGTCCCATTCACAACTGGGTGTTGTTTTTGCTTTGGCTCCATCCCTTCATTCTTTTTGGAGTTATTTCTCCACTGATCTCCAGTAGCATATTGGGCACCTTCTGACCTGGGGAGTTCATCTTTCAGTGTCCTATCTTTTTGCCTTTTCATACTGTTCATGGGATTCTCAAGGCAAGAATACTGAAGCAGTTTGCCATTCCCATCTCCAATGGACCACGTTCTGTCAGCCCTCTCCACCATGACCCATCCTTCTTTGGTGGCCCCACACGACATGGCCAAGTTTCACTGAGTTAGACAAGGCTGTGGTCCATGTGATCAGACTGGCTAGTTGTCTGTGATTGTAGTTTCAATCTGTCTGCCCTCTGGTCCCCTCTCTGTGCCTACTGTAAGGCATATGAAAACACATAAAAGAAAAATTATTGCTTATAAAGCCAAAATTACAACATAAATATATGAAGAGAATGGGGAGATGGGAAGTGGTGGAAATGGAGGAAAGAACTAGTGATAAGACTTTATCTTCCACAGGCAATGGATAAATTGATAGATAAGGCTGCAAACTGAAAAATCCAGAGTTAGCAATTCAATTTTATAGAGAGATATGAAATAAATATTAAAGAGTTGAAAATATTGGCCCCAGAGAATGGAAGATGGAAGGGGAGGAGAATGAAGGAATGTTGTTTGTCTAACAAATCTTGCAGAACTACTTGAATTATGCACATGCATAACTTCAACTAGAAAAAGAAAAATTAAAACAAGAGAGAGAGAGGCACAAATCAGGCCAATCATCAAGAGCCTTGTAATTGCACACTATATCATAAGTATATTTTATCATTAACACATTTTATGATGAAACTCTAGAGTCAGCTTAACACAGTTGTTCTCAGTTAAGGGAGCCACATTCCCCAACATTCCCACCCCTGGGGACATATCAAATTAAATATCTGGAAGCATTTTTGACTTTTACAACTTGGAGAAAGGGGTGTCTATTAATAGTAGGTAAAGAACAGGAATGTTGCTGAGCATCCTGCAATGCACAGAGCACAATAAACAACAACAAAGAATTTGTTGCATATCTGAGGTTGTTGATATTTCTCCCGGCAATCTTGATTCCATCCAGCCTGGCACTTCATGTAATGTACTCTACATATAAGTTAAATAAGCAGGGTGACAATATACAGCCTTGACGTATTTATTTCCCAATTTTGAACCAGTCCATTGTCCCATGTCTGGTTCTAACTGTTGTTTCTTGACCTACATACAGGTTTCATAGGAGGCAGGTAAGATGGTTTGGTATTACCATCTCTTTAAGAACTTTCCACAGTTTGTTGTGATCCACACAGTCAAAGGCTTTAGCATAGTCAATGAAGCAGAGGTTAATGTTTTTCTGAAATTCTCTTGCATTTTCTATCTTCCAAAGGATGCTGGTAATTTGATTTCTGGTTCTTCTGCCTTTTCTTAATCCAGTTTGTACATCTGGAAGTTCTCAGTTCACATACTATTGAACCTTAGCTTGAAGGATTTTGAGCATTACTTTGCTAGCATGTGACATGAATGCTGTTCTACAGTGGTTTGAACATTATTTGGCATTGCCTTTCTTTGGGATTGGAATGAAAACTGACCTTTTCATTCCTGTGGCAACTGCTGAGTTTTCCAAATTTGCTGGCATATTGAGTGTGGCACTTTCACAGCATCATATTTTAGGATTTGAAATAGGTCAACTGGAATTCTATCACCTCCTCACTTTGATCATAATAATGCTTCCTAGGGCTTCCCTTGTAGCTCAGATGGTAAAGAATCCGCCTGCAATGTGGGAGACCTGGGTTTGATCCCTGGGTTGCGAAGATCCCCTGGCGAAGGGAAAGGCTACCCACTCCAGTATTCTGGCCTGGAGAATGCCATGGACTGTATAGTCCCATGGGTCACAAAGAGTCGGACATGACTGAGTGACTTTCACTTTCACTAAAGTCCACTTGACTTCACACTCTAGGAGTCTGGCTCCAGGTGAGTGATCACACCATCACGGTTCTCCTGGTCACTAAGAACTTCTTTTGTACAGTTCTTCTGTGTATTCTTGCCACCTCTTAATATCTTCTGCTTCTGTTAGGTCCATACCATTTCTGTCTTTATTGTGGCCATCTTCGCATGAAATATTCCCTAGTATCTCCAATTTTCTTGAAGAGATCTGTAGTCTTTTCCATTCTAGTTTCTTTCCTCTGTTTCTTTGCACTGTTCACTTAGGAAGACTTTATTTCTCCTTGCTGTTCTCTGGAACTCTGCATTCAGTTATCTGTCTTTTTCTCCTTTGCCTTTAGCTTCTATTCTTTTTTCAGCTTTGTAAGGCCTTCTCAGACAACTGCTTTGCCTTCTTGCATTTCTTTCTCTTTGGGATGGTTTTGATTGCTGCCTCCTCTACAATATTATGAACCTCCATCCATAGTTCTTCAGGCACTTTGTCCAGTAGATCTAATCCTTTGAATCTATTCATCACCTCCACTGTATAATCATGAAGGCATGATCAACCATTGACCATTGATGTATATCTCAACCCCTAGTCCCTCTCCCCTCCCAAGAGGTCAGCAGGTGGGGCTTTAAATCCAAACCTCTAATCCTAGTTGGTTTCCTATCAATCAGCCCCCATTCTTCAGTTCAGTTCAGTCGTGCCCAACTCTTTGCAACCCCATGAATCGCAGCACGCCAGGCCTCCCTGTCCATCACCAACTCCCAGAGTTCACTCAGACTCNTATCTGAGGTTATTGATATTTCTCCCAGAAATCTTGATTCCAGCTTGTGTTTCTTTCAGTCCAGCGTTTCTCATGATGTACTCTGCATATAAGTTAAATACAGGGTGACAATATACAGCCTAGACTACTTCTTTTCCTATTCGGAACCAGTCTTTTGTTCCATGTCCAGTTCTAACTGCTGCTGGATTTTCTAAAAGTCACCTCATTAACATAAACTCTGATGTGATTGAAAGGAGCCTGTTATGAATAACAAAAGACACTATTTGCATCTTCATCCTTCTTTTCACTTCTGAAATTCCAAAGGTTCCTGTCCCAGGAGACTGGATGAAGCACAAAGGTCTACATCTCATTATAGTAAGTAAGTAAAGTAGCTCAGTCGTGTCAGACTCTTTGCAACCCCGTGGACTATAGCCTACCAGGCTCCTCTGTCCATGGGATTTTCCAGGCAAGAGTACTGGAGTGGGTTGCCATTTCCGTCTCCAGGGGACCTTCCCAACCCAGGGATCAACCCAGGTCTCTAGCATTGCAGACAGGCGTTTTACCATCTGAGCCACCAAAGAAGACATTTCTCACTATAAATCACCTTATTATAAAAAGTTGCTAAGATCCTCTAGGTAAGAAATCACAAATGACTGAATTAAGAGGATTCTAAGAGGTTAAAGCGTCTGCCTCCAATGCAGGAGACCCAGGTTCGATCCCTGGGTCGGGAAGATCCCCTGGAGAAGGAAATGGTAACCCACTCCACTATTCTTGCCTGGAGAATCCCGTGGATGGAGAATCCTACCAGGCTTGGGTAAACAGAGGCTTAAAAGAAAGCCTAAATGTGGTAACTGCCACCTAGACCTCTGTTCTAAACCCCAGAACCCTACCTACTAAGTATCTTCACCTTGACCTCCTGTGGCCTCTGTCCACAGGCCTCTGTCCTGGTAGGCTACAGTCCACGGGGTCGCAAAGAGTCGGACAAGACTGAGCGACTTCACTTACTTACTTACTAAAGTAGACCTCACAGGACTTGAGACTGGATGTAGGTGTTGACAATGGAATCAAGGCTGAGTTTTCTTATTAGGGTATTTGGGTGGATGCTGATCCCATAAACCAGAATCAGGAAAAGGTGAAGGGTAAGAAGAAAAGTAGTTTAGTTGGGCAAGTTTCGTTTGCAAGCCTTAGAGGCCACAGGAGGTCAAGGTGAAGATACTTAGTAGGTAGGTTTCCGGGGTTTAGAACAGAGGTCCAGGTGGCAGTCACCACATTTAGGGTTTTTTTTTAAGCCTCTGTTTACCCAAGACCTATCATAGTGGCTGACACTTAATAAAAGATCTGTATTAAATATGTATTGGCTGGATGAAGGAAACCCATGTGTACCAGTTTCCTGTGGCTGCTGTAACAAGTTACCACAAACTGGGTGCTTAAAACAACAGAAATTTACTGTCTCACAGTTCTGCAGGCCAGAAGTCTGAAATCAGTGCCACTGGGATGAAATCAAGGTGTCCACAAGGCCACACTCTCTCCAGGACAGAATCAGGAGAGACTTGTTCCTTGCCTTTTCTAGTTTATGGTGAGTGCTGGCATTTCCTGGCTTGTGACTACATCATTCCCATCTTTATCCCTCCCTTCACATCAGCTCGTCCTCTTCCGTGTCTCTCTTTTTCTCTCTCTTATCAAGACACTTGTGATGCAGACATGGAGAACAGACTTGTGGTTGTCAGGGGGCAAGAGGTGAAGTGGGAGGGATGGATCGGGAGTCTGGGATTAGCAGATGCAAGCTGTTATGTAGAGAACAGATAAACAAGGTCCTGCTGTACAGCACAGGGAACTATATTCAATATCCTGTGATAAACCATAATGAAAAAGAATACGAAAAAGAAGAGACATACATATATATATATACATAAAACTGAATCACTTTGCTGTAAGTAGAAATTAATATAACATTGTAATCAATTATACTTCAATAAATTAAAAATTTTTTAAAGGACACCTGTGATGGATTTAAGACCTTCCCAGATAATTCAGGAAAATCTCATTACAAAATCCTTAATCTAATCACATCTACAAAAACTTTACATTTGAGGTAACAGTCCCAGTTTCCAGGAATATGCTGGAATAACCTTATATTCTTAGGGGCCAGCATTCAACTAGCTATACCATGGAAATAGAGTGTAATATTTCTGTGGAAAAATAAGCCTTAAAATCCTGAAAAGGAAGACAAGATGGGAAAGCTGACTAAGCTAGATGTGGTGGTGGTTTAAATTGCCCACAGGTCATTTGCTACTCTTGTCAAGAAGCGGACTCATTTACTTCTCCATGAATATGGGTTGCATTTGGTAATTCACTTCTAACAACAGAATAAAGTGGAGGTGACACTGTGCGACTTTGGAGATTAAGCCCTAAAAGGCACTGGGGCTTGCTATATGCTCACTCTTCCTTTCATCCTATACCCTTGGGACAGGACTTCATTTGCCTAACATTTGCAGACACTTGCCTGCACCTAACAAAACACTGAGTTAGCACTGCTCAGATGCACCAGCATTTCTGACTCACAGAAACCATTAGTTAACATGTGCTTCTTAGTTTAAACCACTAAGTTTGGGTATAATTTGTTATGCAGCAGTAGCTGACCAATACAATGGGCAGTGAGAAAAAGCTGAATGCAGCAATAGCAAAGCAAAACCGAAAGAATACCCTCAAGAAGCAAGATGTTAGTGAGTTATGGCAGGGATGAGGGGAAAAATTCAAACAGTGGTGTCATGGATCCTGGGAGGCCTAGGAGTGGGAGTTCCTTTATGATCAAGTGGACTATGTTACGTATTTCCAAAAACATTTGGTCTGAGGATGAAAGCAGAGAACTGAATTGTATTAGAAAAGATGTATATACAGTCCTAGCATGGTGTCAGAAATGGAGTAAGGGGAAAAATAACAACTCAACAAAACCCAGCAGCTCACACTCTGCACTATCTTCTTGCGTGACACTCGCTCTGTGGTCCTAATGAATACTTGTTTATTATGTCTGATGATATACCCATGCACATTAGGTATTATTATGCATATTTTAACGAGGAAAGTGATGCTTCCAGAATTGGGGTGGCTTTTTACAGTTCCACAGAGTCAGGACATGAACCCAAATCAGGCTGATTTCAAAATCCACGCTAATCCCACGGCACCACCCATGTCTCTTTGTAGAACACTTATTTACATTCCTTGGGATTTTTTGAATTCTCTTCTTTTGGCCTTCTTAGTGAGAAATCTGCCAATCTTCCTCTTACTCTGCTCCCTTAAAAAAAAATCCTTTAATTATTCTTCATTCCTGAAATTTGTCTACATATTTGACTAGAGAGACTCAGGAGCTGAAAGGGATGGAATGCGGGAATTCTGAATTGAAAGCCTCTTCAAGACTCTTTCTCATTCTCTTACCCCCCAGGTTGGACGTGCAGCTATTCTGCCTGGCAACCTTCCTTTTCCCTCCACATCCCCCCGCCCCTCCAGAGGGCTGTCTGGCCGGAGCACAGCATTGTCTCAGCCCCATTCCCCCTGGAAAATGTTGAGTCTGCGTTGACATTGACACCCAGGGAGCTGTGCAGCTGTTGCCTTGCAGCCAGACCAAAGACCTTCCGGAAACTGTTTGCATTCAGGCGCCTCCTGTATGCCTGGCAACTCTGCAAGGCCTGGCTCCCCAGGACTGCTCCTGGGGTAGGGGCACTGCTTGCTTCTATTCTTCTTTTCTCCTTCTCTGATTCCCAGTAAATTGAGAGTTCACAGCTAAGAAAGAGAGGTACTTCCCTCCTGCTATCTAGAATAAGCTGGGTTGGACAGGGAAGATTACATCTATTCTTTTTTCTTTGTGGTTGTAGACAATTATGATCATTTAGATCTCATGTGGCTTAAGTGGCACAAATCCAATTCCAAATGGATTTGGCAAAAAGAGTTTAATAACAGGGCCTTAGAGTATCTCCAAGAAAAGTGACGAAAGGGCAGCGGTGCTGCCTGATGGGGCTCCATGTACAGTTGTGCAAGCTGCATACTGCACAACCCCAGGGGCCACTGTCGCAAGGCACTTCCTGGAGTTGTGCAGGGTTCAACTCGTCTAGCGCCTCTCAGTGTCCCTTGTCCAGGTTTCAGGGATAACTGGAAGCAGGGTCTCAAGTGCTACCAGGACTCTCTCTGCATCTCTGAAATGGACTTCTTTCTGAGTACTGAATCCCTCCCACCATGGGCTAGTTTCATACAGGTGGTGGAGGAAGAACTGTCAGTGAATGGTTCCTAAAACTTCCAACATCAAGGAGGCACTGACTTGTAAGGTTATTGGTCCCAACCTCAGAACTTTTACAAAAAGGCTCAGATGTCTGATTTGAGCTTAGTGTCCTTTATTCTACTCATCAAGGAGCAGGACGGCTGGACATGGGTATTACCTGTGCCTTAGCCTGAGTCAGATCCCCACCTGGACCCAGCATGTCTGCTCAGTTGGAGGCAGGAAATGTCTGAGCAATCCCTTTAGGGGAATTTAAGGCTTAGAAGATGCTTCCTCCTTGGAAGGAAAGTTATGACCAACCTAGATAGCATATTAAAAAGCAGAGACATTATGTTACCAACAAAGGTCCATCTAGTCAAGGCTATGGTTTTTCCAGTAGTCATGTATGGATGTGAGAGTTGGACTGTGAAGAATGCTGAGCACTGAAGAATTGATGCTTTTGAACTGTGGTGTTGGATAAGACTCTTAAGAGTCCCTTGGACTGCAAGGAGATCCAACCAGTCCATCCTAAAGGAGATCAGTCCTGGGTGTTCATTGGAAGGACTGATGCTGAAGCTGAAACTCCAATGCTTTGGCCACCTGATGTGAAGAGTTGACTCATTGGAAAAGACTTTGATGCTGGGAGGGATTGGGGGCAGGAGGAGAAGGGGACGACAAGATGAGATGGCTGGATGGCATCACCGACTCGATGGACATGAGTTTGGGTAAACTCCGAGAGTTGGTGATGGACAGGGAGTCCTGGCGTGCTGCGATTCAGGGTCGCAAAGAGTCAGACATGACTGAATGACTGAACTGAAGGTTTTTAAACCTGCTTTTTTTGTCTTTTTTTTTTTTTTTTTTGTAATCTCTAGAGTCTTTCAGGAGCTCTAACTATCTAACAGCAGGTAGGAGAACATGGAAGTAAAACTGTCCCAACTCAAGAGTAGGTGTGAGTTAAACTCGCCTCCTCTGGGACTTTCATTTGATGTAGTCTTAAGAGTTTGGCAACATGGGAGCCTGTGTTCATAGTCTGAATGTTTAGGGGAACATTAGGACCCTTGTGTGGTCACATGCAGGCAGTTCTCAAATTCTCTGTCTTGAAGGCAGAAAATACCAGTTCTCTTACCAAACCAACTGCCCACAGAGGCTTGGTAACTGCCTCCTTCAAAAGGGAGAAGAGACAATCATTTCCTAATTGTTCCTCTCCCTTCTACCTCCTCTCTAGCCTCCCACTTCCAATACAAGCTTGGAGGCTATGCCCACTTCTTGCCCTTTACTTGTATCCAAGATAGCACTCTCTCCATGTCCTTTCTGAACCCTCCGTTTTTCATCCAGGCTCTCATCAGTCACCATGGCTTAGGAGTTTGAACATGAAAGCCTGAAAAGGATTCCCTGGGTGTCATGAAATCAAGAGGTTACCATGAAAAGGGATCGGGGGGCGGGATGTGTGGAATGAAGAAAAAGGAATACAGCTGCCACGTGCCATAAATATTCTCGGACCATTTAATCCACATGGAACAAGGGGGTGTATGACTATTAATGACCAAAATAAATAGTAATCAATTATGATGATGGTAATTATGCTTTTGAAATTAGCCTGGGAAAGGATGACCGAGGCAATTTTTTATTCCAGCTCAGGAAAATGGGACGCCAGCTGGGGCTAATAAGAGCTTTCATTAAAGCACTGAGTTTCGTCCAGCACTGCAAAGAAAGCCCTCTCTGTGCTGTGACCCGGCCCGGCCCTGACATGCCTTCTGCTTTTTAACAAGAACTGAAAGGTGGCGAGACAGACAGTTCTTGCCTTGGCACCAGGCGAAGGCGGCCTTTGAAAGGCAGGGATTATTTCCAGTGGCTCAGTGCTGGGGAGTTTCATTTCCTTTGCCCTCTGTCTCCATGCGCCTGGGTTCCAGCACCGGCGCGGAGGACCTGGAGTGGACTAGGTTGGCTGGCACCGGTGGATGACCCGGGGCAGAGGGTCTGGGCAGGAGAGGACGGGACAGGGCAGTTTGCGGTGACTGGCTGGACAGGGAGACAGAGGGAGACAAATATGTGGTTTCAGTACAAGGGACGGTGTGTCCTTCCCCACACTTCAGTCACTCCAGGAGCTGCTGTGGAGATAGATGGTCACTAATATTTACCTGCCAGCCCTTCCACCCCAAAAAGCATGTTTACCCAGGCCCAGTGCAGCCCTGCCCTGCCCCACCAGCGCCACTGTTCCTGCACACCCAGCGCCCTTGGGAATTTCATGGAAGTCACTTGCTACTGGTTTCTGCCTCGGTTTCCCCTTTTGGCCTTCTCCCTTTTGTTTGATTTATTGCTGTATTTCTCTCTCTCTATGAAGAAACTAAAGGTCTCTCACTTAGCCAACTAGAGCACCACTGAAGAGTTTAAGGGTTAGTGGAAATAAATCAGGTCAATCAGCCTTTGAGTTCTGATACAGACTCACTGCTTCCTTGGTAGCTCAGAAGTAAAGAATTGGCCTGCCTGTGGAGGAGACCCAGGTTCCCTCTCTGTGTGAGGAAGATCCCCAGGAGAAGGAAATGGCAACCCACGCAAATATTCTTGTCTGGAAAATTCCATGGACAGAGGAGCTTGGTAAGCTACCTCCACCGGGGTCAAAAGGGACGGACACAGCAGAGCACGCCCACACGTGCACTCACAGACCCACTATCCAAACCTCTGATACAGTCTCTATACCTAAACTTGGTTCAAAGCCTCACCTTCATTCAGTGACTCTCAGCCTGGAGTGCATTTCCCTCCCCCGCAACCCCACCCGAGGAAGGGATGTCTGGCAGTGTCTGGATGTCTGGAGACAATTTTGGCTGTCACAGCTAAGGTAGAGAGCGCTAACTCCCCAACATCTAATGGGTATAAGCCAGGGATGCTGTTAAATATCCTATGATGTATGCAACGCATCCCACCCAAAATGTCAGTCATGCCAAAACTGAGAAACCATGCTTGATTAACAGCTAAGTAAGCATCTGATAACCACCACCATTGCCCTGCCCTCCAAGGCTGGCATCCTGGAGAGGCTGTGTGGAAATCTGAAGGCACCAGCCAGAGGCCCAGCTGCACGCATGCCTAGTAAGTCATCACAGAAGCTTCCTTCCTAGCCCTTCTGCCAAAGGCAGGGCGTTCCTTCTGTGTGAGCAGAGAAGGGACTTAGGGAGAGGAGAAAAGAGGATCCCTCCATACGCAAATTCAGGTTGTCTGGTAAAGCTCCAGAGTCTGATGAACCCAAGAAGTGCTCCGGAGAGGTTAGAATACGGCCAAGAGTTAGAGACAATCACTGAAACCATCACCATTGACCCATGACCCTAATCTCAATATTCATTTGGCGGTTGCATACAAAACCTTGGGCCAGGTGCTTTACATACCCTATTTGATTCCATCCATGCAATAGGATGCAGGATTTCCATTTCCAGTTTACAGATGAGGAAACTGAGGTCTGGGAGGATAAGCATGTCTTATCCAAGGCCACAGATCAAGTCAGTGAATAAGCTGGGGTTGGAACCCAGCCTGATCTAAAATAATTTGAAGCCTCTTTATTTTTGTACCTAAAGAAGACTGGAGACCTGGAAGGGACTCAGCCACACTGGCAGGAGAGTTGGGCAGGGTGGCCTCTAATGGACCCTAGGCATTTTGGTCTGGAAAGATCTGGGCTAAGAGTAGAAATCCAAGATCAATAATGTTATGAGGGTTGTGGTGAGAGTAAATATGAGCTCTATCACCAGATTCCCACACCAAGAATTTAAGTTGTGTCCCTGAATCTTTGACCAGGTCCAACAGAGGGATCTTGCAAAACTCATCAATTCAAAATCAAATAATTTTACTGTTAAAAAGCAGAATGTATTTAGACTTCATACCAGCTCTAAAACTTGGATAGTGGGAGCAGAGGCGATCTTTTTTTTTTTTTTTGCTTAACTATTTTAGATTTAATTTTTATTTTATATTGGGGCATAGTGACTTACAATGTTGGGTTAGTTTCAGATGTACAGCAAAGTGGTTCAGTTATACATGTATGAGACTATCATTGATTGAGTACCAACTATATGCCAGGTTCTCTGCTAGACCTACACAAAGACAATTTCGTTCCCCTCTCCCCAGAATCCCATGAGATGCTCTGAACCCCAGCTCTAAGGACCAGGAAACTGCCAGGGTCAGGACCAATGGCGCAGAGCCCTGGCACACACTTATGCATAATGCCCTGGAGCTTGGCAAGATCAGTCATTACTAAGGGGTCCTGGCAATAATGGGGGCATAGCTCCACCGAGGCTACGTCAGAGAAATCCTCAAGAGATCCCACAATAAAGTTCTCTGGCCCTGAGTGCTACTAGAGACAAAATCTTAAGATACACACCCAGTGAACCTGATCAGTAAAGCAGATATTGGCTTCTAAAAAGCCCACACAAACCAAGATGACTCTGTTCTCCATCTGGTGTCCTCAGAAAAAGGGCCTGCTTTTATTTTTCTTTTCCCTTCACTGACCCATTGAGGGGCAGGAAATTCTTCCATATAGACACCCTCAGGCTGCTGCTTAAGCCTATTTCCTCCTCTCTGGTCCAGAGTGATGAAGAACAGCTGGTAGCCCCACTGACTCTAAGAATCTTTCATAAACCTGAAGCCTCATTATATAACCAGCCTTCTCCAAGTGAAATAATCCCCATTCTTTTCTAAGTTTCTCTGAGCCTATTTGTTCTCCAAGTTTCCTTTGCAAATGATTTGATCCCTTTGGAAGTTCTCTCTGCTCCTCTTGAGACATAGAGACCACAATCAGACTGAGGTGGAGTCCATCACTTTGCAAAACAAGTGTCCTCTCACAAGTGTTGTAGGAAGGTGACTTCCCAGTAAGATCAACAGGAAAGAGACAGAGATAAAGATACTTTGTTCAAATCCTTGCTTCTCCTTGAAGAAGCTGTGTGACCTCAGGTAGACCAGCTGGGCTTGCAGGATCTCAATTTCTTCATCTCAAAACGAATGACTTTCCCGTAAGGCTTCAGTAAGATAATGTAAGGGAAGTACTTGGCACCAGTAGGAATGCTCTTCCCAGGAGCTATTGTGACTTTACGGTTATGCCCATCCCTCCCCACCACAAAATGTAGTCACTTACTTATTTGCTATTCCTCTGAATCAAACAAAGAAAGCAAACCCCAAACAGGCAGCTCCTCACTGGCCCTGACTGTCTCCTGAAGAAGTGAGCTCGCTGCACATGATTGAACCAGACTGCTCATGCCTCCTGTGGGGTGTGGGAGAGGAGGAGTGTCAGGGAAAGGGCTTCTCCTTTGGGTGGGAATGGGCTTGATGACCTCTCAAAATCTCCTTCAACCCAAGATTTTGTTTAGAACCCAGGAAACCCAGGCTCTCACCACTCATCCATTTTCCACAAAGAATCCAACCAGATTTCCCAAGGGGGTAATGTAAGAGTGAGGGTACCTTGAACCCCTCGCAACACACTTCCTCCAGTCCTCATTAGACATGTCTGCCCCTCAAGGGCCGATCTCTCCTGCTGCCCCTGATAACAGTCCTCTTCTGAACTCTCCTGCAAAGGCTCCATCTCCTTTCTATTGGCTCCAGAAATGCAGCTCTGCTCTCAAACATGTCCGCCCCAGCCAGGCTCCACCCTCCTTAGCAGGCAGTTTAAAGATCGTCTACTTTTCCTGGACCATGGCCTCTAGAGTCTTATCTACAACCAAAGAGGCTTATCAGAGAATTCCTTTCCTTGACACACA
>SJYW01035717.1:69944-102173 GCA_006410735.1 Raphicerus campestris | reverse complement strand
CCCAACCCCCACCCCCCACACACACATCACGAAGATTCCACCCCTTTCACCCCCCACCTTCCCTCCTGGTCCACAGCCCCGGTCTCTGTGGCTCCTCTTCCCACCCACCAACCCCAGGCCCAAGGATCCACACTGCCCTGTTTGCGGAGCTAGTTTTGCACTCTGCTGTGGCCCCCCAGAAGCTCTGCTACTTGCTGAGCAGGATGAAGGCCTTCCTAATCCTTGCAGCCCACCCAGTTGAGAATACTTCCTCATCACTCATTCACCAAATGGTGGCTGGGCAGCCACGATGTGCCAGGCCCTGGGTGATACAGAGGTCCCTCTGAATTATGTGACAGCTTCTTTCACGTCGTTGTTAGGCAAAATGCCCGGAAATGTTATCATCAGCGTTGCATCTGTTGTTATGGGTTACCACCTTTGCCTTCATAGACCCCTCTCACCTCTGCAAGACATTTCGCCACATACTGTGAGCTCTTCGCTCTCAACTTCAATCGTCTGCAAACCATCCTTATAATTTCAGCCATAAATGTGTGCCACCTGTATTTATCGGCTTTATATGTCTTTCAAGTGATTTACTCTCTTACCACTGAAAAAGTTTTGTATCACTACCATAAATAGAAAACTATAATCCCTTGCCATACATAGAAGGCAACCCTCAAATTAAAATTCGATTTTAAAACTACGCTATGAAACTTCAGCTATATATAGAAACCTGCGTCTGTGCCCTCTGTTAAAAAGAGAGCATAGGATGTATTGAACAGGTGTTAAGAGACAATCTGTTTGTTCCCACTCTGAGACTTATTCCTTGGTGCGATTCAAAGAGTTAAAAAGGAAGGTGTGTTCTCACTGAGGGATGTACCACAATTTCAAGCCATTGCTGCAGACCATCTCCTGTCATCTCAGGTACCACAAGGATTTCCATCTAAGTCAATCAGGATAGGAACATTCTGGGGAGGAGCAACTAAGATTCAAACTTTAAAATATGAAGGTTATTTCTTGCCCTTGCCCGCTGTAGGCGGGCAGGGGCCCCACTCCTGGTGGCTCTGGCTTCCAGGCTGATGTGGCAGCTGCCATGCTGACCACTGAGGGTCATGTGGCTGAAGGAAAGAGAGTGGCAGGGAGCCTTAACACTGCCTTCTGCCCAGCAGGGGACACTCATCACCTGCGCTCACTTTCCAGTGGCCAACTGAAGTCACATGGCCAGCCTTGACTTCATCCGGGCAGAAAATATAACCCTACCCTGTGCTGGAGGGAGAGAGAGCCGGAATAGTTGTGGACGGTCATCAGGATCTGCGTCCCATGCACGCGCTGAGAACATTGCCCCAAACAGTTGTGCCCCAGACTCTCCAGGCATGATTTTCTCTACCAGCCCATGACACTCAGTCAAACCAAGTCATTCCCCATTACTAGACAGTCACCATGCTCTGGACTCACCTTCCCCTCCCTCTGTTCAAGGCTCCCACTGACTGGAACACCCTCTCTCACCCTTCAAGACTCTTACCTGTTCCTGAGGCTTTGTATGCCCCCCAAAATGGAAGTCATAACTGCTCTCCTAGGGTAGCATTACAGATGTGCAGAGCTAGAAAGAACAGACTTCTTCATCTATAGCAGTTTCTAAACCCTAACACTGTCGGCATCTGGGCAAGATAATCCTCTCCTGTGGGGGATGGGCTTGCACACTGTAGGATGTTAGCAGCATCCTTGAACTTTGTGTGTCGACGGCAACTTCTCTCTCCAAATGTGACAACAAAATAATGCCTCAAGACATCAACTGTCTCTTGGGAGGGAGGGCAAAATTTCTCCCAGTTAACAACCACTGAATTAAAAACTGTACCCAAGGTGACACTGTGAGTTAATGGCTGAAGGGGCTGGTGGAGTCCATGTCTTGCCCTCCATTTCCGCATCCAGTGTTCTTGGCCTTGGTGCACAGGGATGAGGCTGGAAGTAACGACGAGAAAAATGAGTTGGGCTCATATGTCTTTGACACATTTGATGTGCCCAATTGAAATGTTTCATGAAGAAATATGCTGTCGCTCATTTAAAACACACATACATTGCTTCTCAGCATTTTGGCTACGATCAAATGTAAAACACACACGTGTAGATATCTGAGTCTGTCTTATATCCTTCAACTTTTGATTCAGCTAAGAGGACAGAACTATATCATTTTCCTTCATTTCTACTACGTGAAGAAGAGTAGTGTTCCTCCAATGACAATATCACTTCGTGGCAAATGGGAAAACAATGGAAACAGTGACAGGCTTTGTTTTCAGTTCAGTTCAGTTGCTCAGTCGTGTCCAACTCTTTGTGATCCCATGAACTGCAGCACGCCAGGCCTCCCTGTCCATCACCAACTCTCGGACTTCACTCACACTCACGTCCATCGTGTCGGTGATGCCATCCAGCCATCTCATCNGGAATAGTTGTGGACGGTCATCAGGATCTGCGTCCCATGCACGCGCTGAGAACATTGCCCCAAACAGTTGTGCCCCAGACTCTCCAGGCATGATTTTCTCTACCAGCCCATGACACTCAGTCAAACCAAGTCATTCCCCATTACTAGACAGTCACCATGCTCTGGACTCACCTTCCCCTCCCTCTGTTCAAGGCTCCCACTGACTGGAACACCCTCTCTCACCCTTCAAGACTCTTACCTGTTCCTGAGGCTTTGTATGCCCCCCAAAATGGAAGTCATAACTGCTCTCCTAGGGTAGCATTACAGATGTGCAGAGCTAGAAAGAACAGACTTCTTCATCTATAGCAGTTTCTAAACCCTAACACTGTCGGCATCTGGGCAAGATAATCCTCTCCTGTGGGGGATGGGCTTGCACACTGTAGGATGTTAGCAGCATCCTTGAACTTTGTGTGTCGACGGCAACTTCTCTCTCCAAATGTGACAACAAAATAATGCCTCAAGACATCAACTGTCTCTTGGGAGGGAGGGCAAAATTTCTCCCAGTTAACAACCACTGAATTAAAAACTGTACCCAAGGTGACACTGTGAGTTAATGGCTGAAGGGGCTGGTGGAGTCCATGTCTTGCCCTCCATTTCCGCATCCAGTGTTCTTGGCCTTGGTGCACAGGGATGAGGCTGGAAGTAACGACGAGAAAAATGAGTTGGGCTCATATGTCTTTGACACATTTGATGTGCCCAATTGAAATGTTTCATGAAGAAATATGCTGTCGCTCATTTAAAACACACATACATTGCTTCTCAGCATTTTGGCTACGATCAAATGTAAAACACACACGTGTAGATATCTGAGTCTGTCTTATATCCTTCAACTTTTGATTCAGCTAAGAGGACAGAACTATATCATTTTCCTTCATTTCTACTACGTGAAGAAGAGTAGTGTTCCTCCAATGACAATATCACTTCGTGGCAAATGGGAAAACAATGGAAACAGTGACAGGCTTTGTTTTCAGTTCAGTTCAGTTGCTCAGTCGTGTCCAACTCTTTGTGATCCCATGAACTGCAGCACGCCAGGCCTCCCTGTCCATCACCAACTCTCGGACTTCACTCACACTCACGTCCATCGTGTCGGTGATGCCATCCAGCCATCTCATCCTCTGTCGTCCCCTTCTCCTCCTGCCCGCAATCCCTCCCAGCATCAGAGTCTTTTCCAATGGATCACTGCAGATCATGACTGCAGCCATGAAATTAAAAGACACTTGCTCCTTGAAAGAAAAGCTATGACCAACCTAGACAGCAGAGACATTACTTTGCCAATAAATGTGCATCTAGTCAAAGCTATAGTTTTTCCAGTAGTCATGTATGGATGTGAGAGTTGGACTATAAAGAAAGCTGAGCACCAAAGAATTGATGCATTTGAACTGTGGTATTGGAGAAGACTCTTGAGAGTCCCTTGGACTGCAAGGAGATCAAACTAGTCCATCCTAAAGGAAATCAGTCCTGAATATTCATTGGAAGGACTGATGCTGAAGCTGAAACTCCAATCCTCTGGCCACCTGATGCAAAGAACTGACTCACTGGAAAAAACCCTGAAGCTGGGAAAGATTGAGGGCAGGAGGAGAAGGGGTGACAGAAGATGAGATGGTTGGATGGCGTCACTGACTCAATGGACATGAGTTTGAGCAAGCTCTAGGAGCTAGTGATGGACAAGGAAGCCTGGCGTGCTGCAGTCCATGAGGTCACAAAGAGTTGGACACGACTGAGCAACTGGACTGAACTGAATGACAAGATAGCAACTGATGACGTTAAGAAACAGGCCCTAGGGAGGGCCGGGGACCATGACACTGGGGGACAGAGGTCCATCTAAGAGGCAAAGTGTAGTAGCCAAGTTGTTAGAATTTTCAAACAGTTGACATCCAGGTTTTAAGGAGAGATCTCCTGATTTTGAGAGGCTGGAAACTAATTTAAGTTTTTGAAATGCACAAGCCCAAATTCTAGGTCACATGAAACACCAAGCTTGGCCCTGGGGCCATTCAGCTCCGCCTTCTCTCCATTATATAAGTGACCACATCATTTGCCCACGAAGATATGTCATAGCGGCTCACACCCTGCCCTGAACAGCAGTCATCGTAGGAGTCCTGGGCCCCACCTCAACCTGCTGAGAGGAAAACCCCCAGGGTGGGCCTCTGAGATCTGCATTGTTGCAAAGCTCTGAGATGCTGCTGCGGCGACAGGTCCCCTGATAGAGCTGGAAAGCATTGTTTTAACTCTCCATCTCCTCTCCCCAGACTGCAGACTCCTCAGGGCACGGAGAGCCCGCACTGTATCCATTCATGTTTTCCCAGCACCAGCCCAGAGTGAGCACAAACTAGGTGCTCTTTAACTATCGACTCAAACTGAGGCACCAGAAAGCCTGAAGCAGTAATTGCCTCCAGGCTTTTCTCTTAGATCTCATTCTTTAAAAAAAAAGTCTCTGTGACATTTGATTGTAACATTCTTTTATTGGCTCCAAGGTTCCTTGGAAGAAAGATGGTCATAGAGGGCAGGGGAGGTGGTGGAATCACGTTACTGCCACCTTATTTTATTTTTAAAAAATATTAAAATTTCATTGATTCACTTTTGGCTGTGTTGGGTCTTGGTTGCTGGGCGGGGCCTTTCTCTAGCTGTGGAGCGCAGGGACTGCCCTCTGGTTGCAATGCATGGGCTCCTCGTTGCCATGGTTTCTCATGCTGCCAAGCACAGGCTGTATGACCCAGGACTTCAGTAGTTGGGGTGCACAGGCTTGGTTGCCCCGCAGCATGACAAGGTATCGAACCTATGTCCCCTGCATTAGCAGGCAGATCCTTAACCACTGGACCACAGGGAAGTCCTACCACTTTAAATAAAAGGAGAAATTGTGTGACAGGACTTTAGTTCAACGAAGGCTAGAGGGACTCAGCTCTCATGATGCCCTCCCCCTGCCAAGCCTTCCTCCAGTTCCCTAGAGGGCAAATATATTGTGACTTCATCTCGCATGGTCCTCCCTGGGAAGAGGTGCTCCTTCATTATCATTAATTAAACCTATCAAATTTTAAATTCACCCTCATCTGTTTTCAACAGTCCCACATCTGGGGAATCCTTTCCAACTATGTTAGGACAAAGGCACAAAGATGTAGGTGCCAGAAGGCTGCAGCTTTGTTTGGAGGAGTGAAGTTGTGGATGAGACCAAAGTGTCCATCAATGGGACATGGAGGAAACTGTGGTCCACGGGGATAACAGGGACCAGAGAGCAGGCTACCCCATTGGTCTGTGTCACGACAACTGACTCATGTCCCCCACAGTCCTCTCTGCCATTTTCTTTACCAATATGTGCATCTCATTAGCTGGCCACTGTTCATTTTTGGTTTCAAGATCTAGATTATAATCTTCCCAGGAAGAGGCACCAGGCACATTTTAAGAACAGATATGTAGGGGCTTTCCAGGTGGTCCAGTGGTGGAGAATCTGCCTTCCAGTGCAGGGCACTTGGGTTTGATACCTGGTCAGGGAACTAAGATCCCACATGCCCCAGGGCAGCTAAGGCCACAAGCTGCAAATACCAAGCACACACACTCTGGGGCTTGCGGACTACAACTAGAGAGAGGTCTGCATGCCACAACAAACAGCCTGAGCACCAGATAAATAATTTTTTAAAAGAATATATATGTAAGTACAGATATTGAAAAGCTGCTCATGATATAGTGCCAAGGGGCAGAGAAGTTCCCAAATGGCACAGAAGTCACAGGGCTCCATCAGCAAGCAGAGGGCACGTTGCAAAGGGCACAAGAGTATGAAGGTGATGTCATGCAGGGGACAGGTGTGGTGCTAGGCAAGGGTAACAGAACCAGCAGAGGTTGCGAAGTGCCCAAGAGGCAGGGCCAGCAGGAGGTCACTTCTCTGTCTGGACCTCAAGGAACGAGGGGAGGCCCAAAATTACTGAGCCCAGAGAGAGCTATGCTTTCAAGAAAGGGCAGCATAGCTGGTGGCCTCAGGGAGTCCAGCCACTTTGAGAACCACAGGGGGGAGAGCAGGAGCAGGAGAGGAGAAGAGAGGAAATACCTAGGCCTCCTTCTCATCCCATCTTCCCATCTCCTGTCAGGGCTTTCCACTGGCCAGCTCACCCTGAACCCCTCCCCCGGCATAGGAGCCAGGGCACTGCCCAGCAGCCTCCCAGACACAGAACAGGGCGCAGAAAGATGGAGAGGAGAGCACTGGGGGAGAGGGAGGCAAATGGAGTGTAGTCTGATCCTGCTGTGTAAATTACCTCTATCTTTTCACAGGCATAGAGACATGTCCGCACATGCAGCAAGCACAGTAGCTGCTCTGGGAAATCTGGGGTGGAGGAGACACGAGAAGGGAAGGACAGTTTGACTCTGTGTGCTTTTGTATTCTCAGCATCTTTCACAATGAACTGGTAGCTTTAGAATCAAGTGCCATCATCAGCTCTGCAGTGTTAGCCACCAGAAATGCCAGCAAGAGAAAACTGTCTTTGTGGAAACAGGGCCAGTCCCTCTGAGATATTCCCAGGGACCCTGGTGGGAAAACCAAGGGGGTGAAGGGAGAGGGGCTGCAAAGCAGATGGGACACTGGGTGTGGCCACCAGGGCCTGGTGGTCATGCTGTGGGTGTGAGGGCAGGGCAGGTAGTTCAGGACTCAGAGGGCCCTGTGGCAGGAAGTGAGGAGGAGAAGGAGGAGGAGGAGGAGGAGGAGGAGGAGGAGGAGACTCCTCCCTGCTTAGGGGATGGGGTGCTTCCCGGGTCTCACTTCCGGCTCCCTCATTCAACTGTGGACCTTGGGGCAACTTACAAGACTTTTTTTTTTTAATTAAAGATTTTTTTTGACAAGGCCCATTTTTAAAGTCTTAACTGAATTTGTTACAATATTGTTTCTGTCTTACGTTTTGGCTTTTTTGGCAGCAGGGTGTGTGGGATCCAATCTCCTGGACCAGGAATTGAGCCCACCCTCCCTGCAGTGGAAGGTGAGGTCTTAACCACTGGCTCACCAGGGAAGTCCCAAACATGACCTCAAGGAACCTCCACCTCCTCATCAGGAAGAACAAGCTAATACCGAGGAGGAACGGGCTCCTCCTCCGCCACCCGCCCTGCAGGACTGCTGCAAGGATGAGATTAGATGTCTGTTCAGTACCTGCTACCTGGTAAACCCTCCAGCACCAGTCATTGCTGTCAGCACAGGCCCAGCTCTGAGTGGATGCGGCCCGTCTCTCATCTGGGATCCTGGGGCGAGCGAGGTGAAGACCCCAGGGTCCTCGCATTGGCAGCGGCCGGCGTTGTGCATTCCGTGGTCACAGAGTGTCCCCCTCACCCAGCCAGCTGTCTGACAGCCTGTAAACAGATGGGCGGGTGGGGTGGCCGGTGAGACAGTGCAGATGGTACTGAGCAAACCCAGCCGCACTTTTGGGAAAACAAGTCAGAGGCGATGGGGGCCCCATGGACATCTTCGCCTGTGACGGACAGCACACCCAGGGAGGCCTCCAAGGGAAATGGTGAGATGTACCAGACCTTGGCCGGCCTCGCCGAGGACGAGCTCCACCCTCCATTTCCGTGGCCCACTGCCATGGAGACGTTGCAGACAGCTGGAGGTCACCCTGGCAGGGCTCACAGCAGAGGCTACATGGGTCCTCCAAGGTCTGGGAGCTCAAAGAGCACTGTCTTCCAGGCTCCCTCCCCCAGAGCCTTGCCCAGCTTCTGGCTCCTTCCCACCTCACTCACCTGGGTGCTCCTCCCTCCCCAGGGCCAGGGGACAGACCCACAGCCAGGAGTACGTGCAGGTTTGAGCGCAGAGCACCCGTGTGGCACCACAGGAAGGGTGGAGGATGGAGCAGATAGTCCAGGGAGACGTGGGGTGGCAAGCCAGATGCTGGTTTGAGCTGGAGGTGGGAAAGGGCCCACGTTTACAGCCACACGTCCTGCCACCTCCTCCAAGCTCCCTGCCTCCGCTGGCTCTGACCTTGCTCTTTGAACCCGGTAAGCTCCACCAAGACTCTGCCTCTCTCCTTTACCCACTAACTTCATCCCATCTGCCAAAAGCCCATGCAGATGTCACACCCTTCTCCTGCCTCAGCAGAGTGGAGAACCCCCTCATTGAGGCCATGTGACCCTTGGCACAGACCTGCTCTACAGCATTATCATATTCTTCTGCCATGTTTGAAACTACCCACACCCACACACCAGCTTTCTTCACCCTCCATTGAAGGCTGATTCCAAAGTTTTAACTAAAGAAGGGGGCATTCAGTTTTTGCTAAAACTGGCAAGGTCACCTGAAGGAAACCTGGGTTTATGCTAATACTACGCCAAGAGTGACACACATATGAATGCCACCCATTGCTACTGCTAGTAACAAACCCTTCTATCTGTGGGGGAAGCATTATGCTTATTATGTTGCAAGCATTCTCCCTAATCCCAGGGATAATCCGATCAGGTAGCTACTATTATCCTGCTTAGGTTATAGCTGAGAAATCTACAGCCTGGAGAGGAAAGGTGACTTTCTCAGTGGTGTATTTCCTAAGTGGCTGAACCAGCTCTCAAATCCCCATGTGGCTCCAAGAAATGACCTGGCCTCTCAAGCACCCTACTCTCAAGCTTTCTTTCTAAGTAGCCAGCAGTGACTCTCCTGTTCCCCATCACGCCCACATCTTAGCTGCTGAGTCTGCACAGTCAGTGTTCCCCAGCTTGTGTGATGTGGTGATGTTTCTGTGGGGCTGCTGTCTCCCATCCACAAACCTTCCTTGGTGCTCCTGCTTCTGCTGCTCACTCCCACTGTCCTCAATGCTTATGACAACTTGCTGCCCCTGGGAAGTTCTTGATCTCCTTTTCTCTGGTGATCACCCACGCCTTCAGGGCAAACATGCCCAGCAGCGTCAAAGCATCTCCTTGGAGCCTTTCTCTGCAGCAGCCAGGCCTCCAGGACTTCTGCTTCCCTTCCTGCTGCAGCCAGGCGGTGGGAATGATGAAAGCCAGTGTGCCAGTGGGTCTGAAATTCACCAAGCAGGAACTCTGTGGTCCAGTTTCTTAAGTCCAAGCGCAATTCTGCCACTTGTTATCTTTGTGACCTTGGGTATGTCTATTCTTCCTATGGGTCTTCTGTCCCTCCTCTGTTAGTCGGGGAGAAGACAGTGACTACTTTCTAGGGATGTTGTAATGGAAAAAAGGAGATACTCCATACAAAGAACTTAGCAGAGGCCCTCTCATATAGTCAGTACCTTAAATGCTAATTTGCAACATTAGAAAAATGTTTATGCGCCAGGCAGTTTTCACAGTAGGTTGGAGGACAGAAAGCCAAGGCCTACAAATAGATCATTTTGACATGACGCATCAGAGATAGGATGGAGACCCTTTGGGTTTGGCATTCACCCATCAAGGCTTTGGATGAGGCTATTCAGAGGAAAGAGCACCAACTGACTGTCAAGGATGGCACAGGCCCCCTCGCATTTGTTAGCCACTGTTTAGGGTTATTCTGAAATTGCTTCTCACATAGACTTACTCTGTCTCTCGCAACTTGAGGTCTTGACATCTTCTCTAGAAGGCGCTCACCTGTCCTTTGCCTCTACTCTCTCACCGCACCCTACCCTGAGGTCTCACATAGCCTCACTCACAGCTGTGCTCACACAAAAAGCTGGTTCTTCCCTTGGAATTTAAGAGACGAAGAAAGAAGAAAAGAACCGATCATTGAGGAACACCTATGATGCTGACATCTACCCTGCATTACCAGGTTTATGCCACACAGTGGTTCTTTGAGACTACCATGCTGTATCATTCCATTTTACAGATGAAAAGACTAAGGGTCGGAGCGGTAACGTACTCAAGTTGACATAAAGAGAGATGACATGATTGGAATCTATCCTTGGGTTCATCTTAGTCCTAAGCATTCCTCAAATGCCCAAACCATCATTTCATATTGTTATGAGCTTCAAAAACAGGAAGAATCTCATGATACATCCATCATAGAAGGAAATTCAGTTGAGCTCCAGTGGTTTTTGAAGTCATTTTTGTCTGAGTCCCCTGACATCTCTCTGGTGGCTCAGATGGTAAAGAATCTGCCTGCAATACAGGAGACCAGGGTTCAGTCCCTGCGTCAGGAAGATCCCCTGGAGAAGGAAACGGCTGCCCATTCCAGTATTCTTGCCTGGAGAATTCCATGGACAGAGGAGCCTGGTGGGCTACAGTCCATAAGGTTGTGAAGAGCTGGACAAAATTGAGCAACTAACACTTTCACTTCCTGACATCTCTCTGACTATCTTTAATGTCAATAATCAATCACTCCATCATTGGAACCCCTTTCCAATAGCTGAATGGCCATTAATTTGCTTTTCTAAGTCCCATACAAGAAGCTGAACTCTATTTGCCTCCCTTTATTTCTGCCCTGTCAATTCATTTCTGGCCTGGATGGAGTGCCTTGGTGCTGGAAACCATACCACACTTCTGGGCAGCATTTCCATGCTGGCCTTCCCAAGGCCCTTCTCACCCACCACTTGCCAAACCAGGGACATGCACCCAAAAGGGGCAGAACTGACTGGTCAGATCCAAGTCAATATAACTCCCAGCCCAAGACTTAATTTAGAACCCCCTGCCCTGCCACCATGTACCTTGGCGCTTATATTTGTGGCTATCTTCTGGCATGAGGGTTTCTGCCAAGGTTATTTTAATGCTGACTGACACCTCTGTCTATTCTGAGAGGACATCTCTGGAGAGCAGCGGCTCACGCTCGGGTCCCAAGACCTCTGGAATGTACTATTGGACTATCCACAGTACACTGGTTTTCTGGGTGGGAATTCCTATTGTGAACTCTACAGAGACCTCTAGAGAGAATTTTGCTCCTCTCTCATGTTAGAGGCAACTGAATGCTCCCAGGCTCTGCTGACTTACATTGCTAATCAAACCACCTAAGCAAAATATAAAAAGGAACCAAGTACTGATAAGTTGGACAACATGGATGAACCTTGAAACACTATGCCAAGTGGGAGAAGCCACAAGCACACTGTCACATACTGGATGACTCCATTTATGTGGAATATCCAGAACAGGCAAACCCAGAGAGACACAAAGCAGACTGGTAACTACCGAGAGCAGGAGAGAAGTTCGGGCTTCCCTGGTGGCCCAGCGGTAAAGAATCTGCCAGCAGTGCAGGGGCCGCAGGAAACGTAGGTTTGATTCCGGGGTCTAGAAGATCCCCGTGGCAACCCAATCTAGTATTCTTGCCTGGAGAATCCCATGAAGAGAGGGTCACAAAGAGTCAGATACCAAGGAGCGACTTAGCAGGCATGCACAGAGAGAAGCGGAGATAAGGAGTGGCTGCTTAAAGGCTATGGGGTTTTCTTTGGGAGCGATGAAAATGTTTTTAAATTAGCTAGAGGTGGTGGCTGCACAACACTGTGAATGTGCTAAAATGCCACTGAACTGTATTCTTCAAAACAGTTAATTTTTTGATGAAACAAATTTCATCTCAATTAAAAAAAATACCCAAATCACTGCAGAAAGGATTTGACATGGCAGGTTGTTGCATACATGCCTCAAGATACAAAATGAATAGAGTAAGAAATTGGAACCAAAGGAAGTGAAGGTAGGAAAGGCAAATGAATCCTGAGTGTGCTTGCCGTGCAAACTACAAGTCTTCTGCTGTCACTGGACTGTCAGAGGGGGACACAATTTCAACTTGAGCTTCCCAATGACATACAAAATAGAAGACAAGAGTTCTTCCAAAGTTTTCAGTCAGATATTCAGAAAATGCTCTTCTGAAGGTTGGAAGAGTTTTCTCCCAGGATTCCAGAATGGGTTGTTTGTAGGGTGTCAGAGCTGGGGCCTCACTTGTGGCACGTTTCCTCCAGTGCCCCTCCGCCTGGCCATTCACACACCAAGGCTCAAACACTAGTCTTTTCCTAAAAGAAGCATGTTTGGCAAACCTCCCAGCCCACCCCTTCCAGATCCATAAAGGAAACAATCGCATTCAGATAAGCGTGAGATCCACTGTGCTGTGCTTAGTTGCTCAGTCCTGTCTGACTCTTTGTGACCCCATGGACTGTAGCCCGCCAGGCTTCGCTGTCCAAGGGGATTCTCCAGGCAAGAATACTAGAGTGGGTTGCCATGCCCTCCTCCAGGGGATCGTCCCAACCCAGGGATCAAACCCGGGTTTGATCCCACACTGCAGGTGGATTCTTTACTGTCTGAGCCACCNGGTTTGGCATTCACCCATCAAGGCTTTGGATGAGGCTATTCAGAGGAAAGAGCACCAACTGACTGTCAAGGATGGCACAGGCCCCCTCGCATTTGTTAGCCACTGTTTAGGGTTATTCTGAAATTGCTTCTCACATAGACTTACTCTGTCTCTCGCAACTTGAGGTCTTGACATCTTCTCTAGAAGGCGCTCACCTGTCCTTTGCCTCTACTCTCTCACCGCACCCTACCCTGAGGTCTCACATAGCCTCACTCACAGCTGTGCTCACACAAAGAGCTGGTTCTTCCCTTGGAATTTAAGAGACGAAGAAAGAAGAAAAGAACCGATCATTGAGGAACACCTATGATGCTGACATCTACCCTGCATTACCAGGTTTATGCCACACAGTGGTTCTTTGAGACTACCATGCTGTATCATTCCATTTTACAGATGAAAAGACTAAGGGTCGGAGCGGTAACGTACTCAAGTTGACATAAAGAGAGATGACATGATTGGAATCTATCCTTGGGTTCATCTTAGTCCTAAGCATTCCTCAAATGCCCAAACCATCATTTCATATTGTTATGAGCTTCAAAAACAGGAAGAATCTCATGATACATCCATCATAGAAGGAAATTCAGTTGAGCTCCAGTGGTTTTTGAAGTCATTTTTGTCTGAGTCCCCTGACATCTCTCTGGTGGCTCAGATGGTAAAGAATCTGCCTGCAATACAGGAGACCAGGGTTCAGTCCCTGCGTCAGGAAGATCCCCTGGAGAAGGAAACGGCTGCCCATTCCAGTATTCTTGCCTGGAGAATTCCATGGACAGAGGAGCCTGGTGGGCTACAGTCCATAAGGTTGTGAAGAGCTGGACAAAATTGAGCAACTAACACTTTCACTTCCTGACATCTCTCTGACTATCTTTAATGTCAATAATCAATCACTCCATCATTGGAACCCCTTTCCAATAGCTGAATGGCCATTAATTTGCTTTTCTAAGTCCCATACAAGAAGCTAAACTCTATTTGCCTCCCTTTATTTCTGCCCTGTCAATTCATTTCTGGCCTGGATGGAGTGCCTTGGTGCTGGAAACCATACCACACTTCTGGGCAGCATTTCCATGCTGGCCTTCCCAAGGCCCTTCTCACCCACCACTTGCCAAACCAGGGACATGCACCCAAAAGGGGCAGAACTGACTGGTCAGATCCAAGTCAATATAACTCCCAGCCCAAGACTTAATTTAGAACCCCCTGCCCTGCCACCATGTACCTTGGCGCTTATATTTGTGGCTATCTTCTGGCATGAGGGTTTCTGCCAAGGTTATTTTAATGCTGACTGACACCTCTGTCTATTCTGAGAGGACATCTCTGGAGAGCAGCGGCTCACGCTCGGGTCCCAAGACCTCTGGAATGTACTATTGGACTATCCACAGTACACTGGTTTTCTGGGTGGGAATTCCTATTGTGAACTCTACAGAGACCTCTAGAGAGAATTTTGCTCCTCTCTCATGTTAGAGGCAACTGAATGCTCCCAGGCTCTGCTGACTTACATTGCTAATCAAACCACCTAAGCAAAATATAAAAAGGAACCAAGTACTGATAAGTTGGACAACATGGATGAACCTTGAAACACTATGCCAAGTGGGAGAAGCCACAAGCACACTGTCACATACTGGATGACTCCATTTATGTGGAATATCCAGAACAGGCAAACCCAGAGAGACACAAAGCAGACTGGTAACTACCGAGAGCAGGAGAGAAGTTCGGGCTTCCCTGGTGGCCCAGCGGTAAAGAATCTGCCAGCAGTGCAGGGGCCGCAGGAAACGTAGGTTTGATTCCGGGGTCTAGAAGATCCCCGTGGCAACCCAATCTAGTTAGTATTCTTGCCTGGAGAATCCCATGAAGAGAGGGTCACAAAGAGTCAGATACCAAGGAGCGACTTAGCAGGCATGCACAGAGAGAAGCGGAGATAAGGAGTGGCTGCTTAAAGGCTATGGGGTTTTCTTTGGGAGCGATGAAAATGTTTTTAAATTAGCTAGAGGTGGTGGCTGCACAACACTGTGAATGTGCTAAAATGCCACTGAACTGTATTCTTCAAAACAGTTAATTTTTTGATGAAACAAATTTCATCTCAATTAAAAAAAATACCCAAATCACTGCAGAAAGGATTTGACATGGCAGGTTGTTGCATACATGCCTCAAGATACAAAATGAATAGAGTAAGAAATTGGAACCAAAGGAAGTGAAGGTAGGAAAGGCAAATGAATCCTGAGTGTGCTTGCCGTGCAAACTACAAGTCTTCTGCTGTCACTGGACTGTCAGAGGGGGACACAATTTCAACTTGAGCTTCCCAATGACATACAAAATAGAAGACAAGAGTTCTTCCAAAGTTTTCAGTCAGATATTCAGAAAATGCTCTTCTGAAGGTTGGAAGAGTTTTCTCCCAGGATTCCAGAATGGGTTGTTTGTAGGGTGTCAGAGCTGGGGCCTCACTTGTGGCATGTTTCCTCCAGTGCCCCTCCGCCTGGCCATTCACACACCAAGGCTCAAACACTAGTCTTTTCCTAAAAGAAGCATGTTTGGCAAACCTCCCAGCCCACCCCTTCCAGATCCATAAAGGAAACAATCGCATTCAGATAAGCGTGAGATCCACTGTGCCGTGCTTAGTTGCTCAGTCCTGTCTGACTCTTTGTGACCCCATGGACTGTAGCCCGCCAGGCTTCGCTGTCCAAGGGGATTCTCCAGGCAAGAATACTAGAGTGGGTTGCCATGCCCTCCTCCAGGGGATCGTCCCAACCCAGGGATCAAACCCGGGTTTGATCCCACACTGCAGGTGGATTCTTTACTGTCTGAGCCACCAGGGAGATCCAGGGACCCCCAACGATAAACCACAAATGTCTAGAGAGCATATCATTCATCAGTGATTTCACCTAATATTTCATGAGCATCTATGGCCCACTCTGCTTAGTCCCAGGGGCACAATGGTCAACAAAGCAAATCTTATGACACTTGCTTCTACAATGGGAGATAGACTTTATTTTTTTAATCACATAAATATATAATCGTGAATAATGTTCAGTATGAAGAAAAAGCAGAAGAAAGGGTGTGAATGGGTGACAGGGCAGGGACTAGTCACGGCAGAATCTGGAGGAAGGCTTCTCTTAAGGTAGTGATATTTGAGATGAGATCAGAAGGAAGAGGTAGATCAGCAGAGAGAAGAGAAGGCTTCCAGACAGAGGAAAGAGCCAAGGCCTGGGGGCAGGAGGGAGGAGCCTGAGGATATCAGAAAGTGCCAGAGGGTCAATGTCAAAACAGAGTGACAGAGAGTGTGGAGGAAAGAGGCAAAGGGATGCGCGAAAAGTCAGATCATGGCAGATTGAGGAGGAATGTGTGGGTCTGACTGCACTGCTGCCCACTCTGGGATGTGGGGATCCTAGGAAGGTGGCCACCAGAATGGGGAAGGAAGTTGGTTTCAAGGACTGAAGAGTTTCAGGATGCATCAGTCACCGGGTTCAGGGAGGAGGATTCCAGAATGAATTGGGCTATTGCCCTGCTGGTAATATTGGGTCGGAGGGCTCCTGCCTCTCACCTAGGGAGTGTGTTCCTGGCTGCATCTCTACGTATCATCGGTGCACATACATACCCAAGGTGCTGCTGACTTTTTTCTTCAGTAGTTACCTCCAGTTATTTGCAGACTCTTTCCTCACATCCCAAGAAGGCTGGAGAATGCTGTTGGCTTCCACAGCCACTATTTGTTGAGCTTTTATTACAGAGTAGACCCTTCAGACATCTCAAAAACCATGGCAGACAGGCACTACTGGCTACATATTCAAGATGAGAAATCTGAGACTGAGAGTTTAGAGTGTTTGCCTATGATTACTCAAGTAGGAAGCAGAAAGCCTGGATTGGAGGTCAGGTCTTTCTGATTCCTCAAAGTGCTCTTTTCAGCCTCAGTTCACTGCCGGTCTGTCTGGCAGCCCCCGAGGTCACCTATGCCTTCCAAGGCTTTCAATCATAGGCCTCCTCAACGCCTCCAACCAGCTGGTAGATCTTACGAAAGGCACTGGGTTATGTTTCCCTCTTAAAACAAAGGAGTTGCCTGTTTTAAGGTTTCCAAAATGCATTCCTCAACATTTTAGTCCCTTAAGATTCTCCATGAGAAAAAGACCCATGGTCAAATGTACTGGAGAAACCTTGTATACTCAACCTTCCTCTCGGTGATTCACGTGTGGTTAAGGCTTTGAGAAATCTCATACAGTCTGGCATTCTTCACACCTATTTAACTGTGGTGTGAAATTCCTAAGGACATCCTGGAAATTGATGTTTCAAAGCAACGCTTTAGGAAGCACCAGATTTGAACACCCAAATACTGGTTGCTGTCTTCCATGCAAATATTCTAGTCTCGAAAAACAAATATAAACTGTTAGGATAAGTGGATCCTGCCCCTAAAGAAATCAGACTCTGGCAGGTAACATAAATATGTCTAGGGTGAATTGTAGTGTTCTGTGGAAAGTGCCTAGCCTAATGCCAAGGGACAGGCACTTGTTGGATGAGCAAGGCTGGGAAAGAAGTTAGAATGGCATACTGAGATGACCCAACAGAAGGAGCAGGGCATTCTGTGTAAGTGGAAAGGCGTGGGGATATGGGAGTGCTCAGAAGGACTCGACAGAAGAGGTCATCAGCTGGGCCCTTGAAAGACAAGCCATAATGGAGTGTGGAAGAGATGACAGGAAATTTAGAGCAAGGAAAGGGATCAACCAAGGCATGAAAAGTCCAGGAACTGGTGAGTAATTTGACAAAGCTGAACAGGAACTCAGCAGTGGATATGGGGGCGAACGAGGTGGGGGTGGGCTGAGGCTGAGGGTGCTCTTGGAGAGAACACCCTCTGCAAGCCTATGGGTTTCTGACCCAGGGACCCTCTCCCGTTCTCTTGTCTGTCACACAGCTAGAATTCCTAATCTAGATTTCCTGACCATACTCAGCTTCTCTCCAAGGGTTTAGCCACAAGGATTCAGCCAAGTTCTAACCATAAACAGTGGACCTCCCCAGTGGCTCAGACAGTAAAGAATCTGCTTCCAGTGCTGGAGACTCAGGTTTGATCCCTGGGTCTGGAAGATCCCCTAGAGAAGAGAATGGCTACACACTCCTGTATTCATGCTTGGAGAATCCTATGGACAGAGGAGCAGCCTGGTGGGCTACAGTCCATGGGGTCAAAAAAGAGTCGGACATGACTGAGCAACTAACACGTTCAGCCACAGAAAGAGGTGACACCACGGTTGGAGAGTAAACCACAGTCCCAAATTTACCTCCCAGTTTCCAAAGGTTATCTGGAGCCCCTGGTGGCTCAGCTGGCAAAGAATCCACCTGCAGTGCAGGAAACCTGCGTTCGATCCCTGGGTTGGGAAGATCCCCTGGAGAAGGGAAAGGCTACCCACGCTAGTATTCTGGCCTGGAGAATTCCATGGACCGTATAGTTCATGGAGTCACAAAGAGTTGGACACAACTGAGTTGGATGACTTACACTTTAGGCAGCAAGTAACAGAAAATTCAATGAAAGTGACTGAAAAATTTTCCCTCTGCAGGATGGGAAGGGCCAGGGTGGATGGAAATTCTGGTATCTAGGGGTTTCTCTACTACACAGTGTCCTCCTTCGAGTATCCATCCCAAAGCAATTCAGTCATCTGGTTGGCCCAACTGCCATCATAGCCTTCTTTCTTCTACCAGGACAGTTTGTCTTTCTCACAAAATACAACTGGAGAGAGGATATTTTGGCTAGAATTCAGCAGCTCAGTGGTGTCAGAAACACCATGTCTATAATTATCACCACCTTTCCATCTTGTTTTTAAGACATCAGATAAGGCTCTATCCATCATGTCTGTTTTGAAAGCAGAAATAAGGGAGAAAGAAGCACACATTTTTTTTTGCAGAGCTCCCGAAGCTCTTCCATGTGTAAGCATTTCATTGCCAAAAACATGTTACATGGCTTCCCCTCGATACAAGGATGCCTGAGAAAGTGAGTGTTTCACTGGGAACTGAGTTCACTGGTGCTGTAAACAAAATCAGGTGCTGTCAGCAAGGAAGGGGGATGTGGATACTGTGTCAGTCATAAACAATGTCTGCCTTCCACAGGCAACATAATTCTGCTGCCCTCCTGGGCGGAATCTTGGTGGGGCCCCATGACAGCACTCAGCTCCCATGAAATGACTGCTTCTTGGACATTTCTGTAAACCACTCATTCCCTCCATCAAGGTTAATGCAAAAAGAATTTTACTGTTTATATGATTCAAATGGATTCTGTGGGAATTTAAGGGTTTCTTTAAAAGACCTCAGGAAAAAGGCACAACTAATTATGTGCCTTAAGCATAACACACAGCAAACTCTGACCAGGGCACTTAGAGGACAGGACAGCCTGTGCTCTCAGAGATGTAACGCTCTGACTTTGTCAGCAGAAGCTGGACGTCGGCAGCATCTTCAGAATCTCACAATTCCCTTGGGGCGGGGTGGGGATGAGACTTCCTGCTTCACTTGAGAAGAGGTTAGAGATATTTCAAAGAAGGTTCAAAATAGATACACTGAGAATGAGGGACAGAAAGACTAGGGCAGTCTGCTGGGTGTAAACTTAGGTGTGTCTTTCTTTGATTTTTGTCTTTCTGTTTCCCAAAATACTTTCATCATGAAGGCTCAAGTCTCCTATTCTTCTACCTTCCATCTGAAGTCTTTGGAATAGGATAACACAGACTCTTCTCCATAGAATGCTTATTCTATACCGCATACAATACTAAACACTTTATCCGCCCCATCTTATTAGGCCTCACTACTGCCTTGGACAATAGAAACTATCATCACCCTGCTCTCTGGAGGAGGAAACAGCGACTCAGAGCAGCGAGTTAATATGCCCAGGGCTATCACGCATCAGAGGCCAGACTCCTAACCATCATACCATCACTGCAGGCTATTGCTCAAGCCCAAGAAAACTAAAACAGCTCTTTAACTCAGAGCAGTGTTGAAGACCTCGGTAGTAACTTCTGCCTTGGGGTCACCAGCCTCCAGAGCCTTGCACTGGGCTCCCTGCCAACTCTGACCTACAGTGCCCATTACCACGGTCTACTTATCTGCTTTCTTAACTCTGGAAGTTGGCCCCGGGGAAAGGAGCTAATACAAATGGGACTGCAGCTTGAGCCAGGCCCCGAGGAACACTGATCTGAGTAGCATTTGATCCTCACCACAGTTCAAAGGAAAACCTAGGAGACTGTCAGCTATAGTGGTCTGCCCTGCAGTCTGGCAGATTGCAGTCTTGCCAGCTGTGTGACCTTGGGCAAGCCTCCTAACCTCTCTGAGTCCCATTTCCTCTTCTGTAAAATGGGGCCCATCATGGGAATTTTGTAAATACCAAGTCAAATCATCCATAGGAACAGCTTAGCACCATGCCCAGTGCAACAAAGTCCTTGATCAATAAGGATCAGCTACTATCTGATCAGCTACTCTATTAGCCCTCTTTTGAGGGTGAAGCAACCGAGGTGGCCTGCCCAGATTCCACAGCTGGAAAGTGACAGATTTAGAATGGACCCCAAGTCTGAGCTGGCCAGACACGTGAGCCGTGAAGCCCCCTCCAGTGGGCTGTAACCACGGGGCACCTCTATCAGGGCTGTAGCAACATCACAGGGAAGCAGCGTGTGCTGCCAGGGGAGGATCTGCTCTCTCCTTTGAAGGCCAAACCCTCGAGGAATGGGGTGGGGCGCAGCCAGACCCTGGGCAAAGGTGGCTCTTAGCAGGTTCCCTTTTCACTGTCAGCAGCAGGCGTGCGGGAAGCCTGCATTCTGGGGGTGAGGGAGGGGGGAGGCAGAGGGAGCTGCAGAGAGGAAAGTGGTAAACTCAGATCCTCTCGAGATGGCACCGGTGCTCACTATGATATCTGCCGGAGGTGTCAGCACATCATAAAGCATTCCTGCTTGGCTTGGAGCAGCTGCTCCTAATTTTGTCCAAGGTTCGGAAACAACAAGACATATGGGCCTGCCACTGACTATTCCTGTTCAAGGCTGTGGAATTCTGGCCTCCAAGGCCTCCAGCAGAAAACATTCAGAGACGTTCTCACAGGCCAGCTCAAACATGCTTCCAGGAGACTTCTCCCAAGTGCCCCTCCTTCTTCAAACAGGCCAAGGGGTTTTTGTTTTGCTTTGTTGTTTTTTGTTTACCCCTTTGGGCACCAAAAAAGTACAGCGCCACTGCACATAAATGCAAACAGTAGATGCAAGGTGGCCAAAATGGTTTGGCTGTGAAGTTGTCACTAAAAGAGATGAAACAGATGACCAGGGCACTGCCTTTGGAGGCGGCTGCCAGTATCCACTGGGCAAAAGACGAGGGGGCCAGGCATGGTCAGCGTGGCTCTTTGGTGCTCTTCACACTCCAGCAGAGGGCTCAGCCAGGTTTTGCAGTAAGTTTTGTAAATTCCCATTTGTGCGCACAAAGAGGAGAATTCTCTGCTGCTGGGGCTGCCTGTTCAGGATGCCCATCGTCAGCACCAGGCGCCCTCTTCCTGGAAATCAGATACCAGGAATGCCAATCAGGGGCCCCAAGGGGCAGCCTGGACCCATCAAGGACGGGGGGAAAAAAGCAACGGGCTATGGCAGGTAGAGCAGCACATTTGGAAAAGGAGCATACATGCTATGTACTCAGTCACGCCTGACTCTCTGCGACCCCATGGACTATAGCCCACCAGGCTCCTCTGTCCATGGGGTTCTCGAGGCAAGAATACTGGAGTGGGTTGCCATTTCCTCTTCCAGGGAATCTTCCTGACCCAGGAATCGAACTGCATCTCTTGCACTAGCAGGCAGATTCTTTACCAGACCTAAGTCCAAATCCTGGTCTTCTCACTTATCTCCTTAAATCCTCTACCCAAATCCTCTGCCTTCATTTGGAGCACATGATTTGCAACACCCTTTCTGCCATCTCCTAGGGTTGGGCAAATGAGGAGATGTGTGTGCAAGCTCTCATCTAGAAAGGATGCAGCACATAGAAGGTGCCGGGTTAGAGTTCAAAAATGCAAGTGTATTTGGTGTGGTTATAAGGGTTCTGTGAAGGCCCTCAGCATGTTCGTGAGTAAAGGCTGGCCCCAGTGAAAGCACTGGGGAGAGTCCTCTGTGATTTTCTAAATGAGTGGAGGAAGCCAGGATGCGTCAGAAAGCCAGCCCCAAGCCGATGACACCCTGCTATTTAAAACCCTTCAAAAATCCCCACTGCCCTGGGAATAAGTGCCATAACTTCAAAATATGGCTATGAATTGACACTCCCTCAGATCTGAGTTAGAACCTCTGAGATGAGACCCAACAATGTGTTTTTAACCAGCCTTCAGAGGAGGATTCTAATACATGGGTGACAATCACTTCTCTGGATCCCAAGAGCCCCGTACAGCCAGTGGAGCACATCTACGTAGACTTTTAAGCCTGCAGTAGCCCTCATGGAGGCTTCATTAGCTGCAGGCTTCCCCTGAGAGGTTCCTCTTTCAAGCCAGACCTGCCAGGAAATTGTAGCTCAAATTGCTAGACCAACAGGAACTCCCAGCAACTTTAGGCAAGGAAGGTGACATGACTGAAGCTTCATCGCAGAGAGAGAATGTTGTTACCATGAATAGGATGGATTTTAAAGGGATAGAGGCAGATCCATGGTGTGTGGGTACCCTGCGTAGCACTTGGAATGCTCTTAGCTACAAGTAATGGATTATCAAATGAAAAGTGGCTGAAACAATGCAGGCCTTACTATGTCACTTTGCAAGAAGTCCAGAGGGAGGCAGGGCTGGTCACCGAGGTCTCAGGTTGTCCCATTTGGTGGCAGGTCATCCTTCATGGTTGTAAAATGGCTGTTGCAGACCCCACATGCAAGCACCATTTGCCTATTAGACAGCAGGGCAATTAGGCCATAACTTAATCTTTCTATTAAGTAGAATTCTCCCTGAAGTCTCCTAGCAGACTCCCCCTTACATCTCCTTGCTCAGACTCAACAGGATGATCATTCCTGGGCCCATCACTGACAGAGGAGAACGGAACTGTGGCAATTAGCTTTGATGCCTCATGAACAAAATCTGGGCTTTTGATTAGGGGAGGGGATGGTGGAGGGAGAGAGTAAGGGTCAGGGATCCACTGACAACTATGAAAATGTGTCTTCACAAAGGAATGAGCTCAAGGAGTTCCCTGGTGATCCAGGGGCTGAGACTCAGGGAACTAGATCCCACAGGCAGCGGCTAAGATCCTGCATGCCACAATTAAGGCCCGGCACAACCAAATAAATAAATAAATTTACAAAGTTAAAAAAGAGAGGAATGAGCTCAGAGGATGAAGCGCAGAGTGTCAGATGCCAGTAGGCAAGGCTGGCATCCCTGTAGAACATGGATGGTCCTACACAGAGCAGGGGAGAATCGGAGGGGAAGGTGTTAGGGTAGAAGTTAAACCATGCTGAAAAAGAAACTCTGTAGAGAAACAGAGGAGAGGGAGAAGAGCAGGAGCAGCAGATTTGGGCCTGAGAAGATTTTATTTTATAGGAGCCGTTATACAGAGAAAGAGGGCATAAGTCTGCGGACACCAAGGCCATATGTGGGTGGGGGTCCCTTCTCCACCTGAAATCTTTTGGGGGTCTGAGGTAGGGTTGAGGTGGTCCAGTCTTGGCGGAGCCCTCAAATGTCTAGCTGGGCATATGTCAACTTGCAATGACTCCACATTGAGGGTCCTTGGGTCCTAATCTAATACTTTGTCTTTTTGAGCCAAAGGAAACTCGCAGATAGGGAGCATTGTGGGAGCATGGAGGGAAAATCAAGTTTCTAAGCTTGCCAAGAACTTCCTTTCCAGAGTGCTATTCTGTGCCAATGAGTCTGTATCTATTTCCTGTAAAGAGGCAGCGGGACCTTCCCCTCCAGCTCCTAGGCCACATACAGGTCAAGGGAGACCTTCCAGGCAAGCAGGGAGCACCCAGGGCCTAGGAAGAGGGAGGTGACAGGGAGTGGGCTAGGAGGAGTCAGACCCTGCAGACACTCCCACCCGTCCCCCTTCACCCCAGCTCCATCCAAGAGGAAATGGATCCCAGGGGTGCCGCGGAGGAGAGCAAAGGGCTTTGAGGGACCTTGAGGAGAGGAGAAAAGATGAAGACAGTCCACAAGGGGCAAGGTGCTCCTGTGCAGTGACACAAGGGGGTGCTCCCGGGAAAAGCCTGCATCCCTGACCTGTGAGCCCAGGAGCCTGGTCAATGGGGTGCAGGTGCCCTGGGGGCCGAGTCTGCAAGGCTACAGCACACAGGGACTTCGTGATAAGAGGGCTGAGAGACGACTGGTCCCCTCTCCCTCTGCCATGCACGAGTACTGGAGTGACAGAGGCGTCCGCCGGCTCCAAGAGGAGAGCAGCGTCAGCAAGCTGCAACCAGAAAGCGCTCTGTGCAACCGTCTCGTCAGAGACTTTCTCCCCAAGCCCCCGCACCTGGAGCATTTACTGTCAGGGTGTCTCTGTCAGCGCCGCCACCTGCTGCACTGCCCAGGCCCTGGAACGGTCCAGGGTCAACAGCTGCCCGCCGCCTCCCCCTGCCCTCGCGGTGCCCCCTCCTTGCAGCAGCCCCGCCGCGCAGCTCGCCCAGCCTCAAGCACGGCCAGCTGCGCCCCTCACCTGCCGTCCCGCAGCCTGGCCTTCCCCAGGGGGTATATGGCGCTCCGTGTGTCTCGTCATCGCCACTGACGGAGGAGCCTTGACCCCAGAGCAGGCAGCCTCCCCACCCAAAGTCTCTTCTCAGAGGGTCAGCTCTGCAGAGCGGCTCCCTTCCTCCTCGTCTCACCACCCCCTCCCACACTCAGAAGGGAGGGAGTCACCCATCTTGCTCCCAGTGTCACGTCTATATGGATCGTGCCTCTGCTTCTGTTCACACTTTATGCCGGACAAACTCTTTCTTTCCCTCTTCATCAGTTTCTCTTCAAACTTTACAAAAGCAACATGTGTCCACACTATGATGTCAGAAGAAAAACATCACCTCTTCCCACCCTCTTTTCATCTGCCCTTGCTTCCCTGGTGGCTCAGATGGTAAAGAATCTGCCTGCAATGCAGGAGCCCTGCATTGATCCCTGGATTGGAAAGATCCCCTGGAGAAGGGAACGGCACCCCACTCTATTTTTCTTGTCTGGAGAATCCCATCGACAGAGGAGCCTGGTGGGCTACAGTCCATGGGGTTGCAAAGAGTGTGTGGGACATGACCGAGGGACTAACACTTTCACTTCTTTCCCTCTTCTTAAAGGAGGAAGAGGATAACCTTCAGCCTCTCCTGCTCACATAAAATACGTGCACAGGCAGCCTCTTGGCTTGGGGCTATCAACACACACATCCACGGCTTGCCTTTCTCTCTTGAGGCATCATAGCTTTCCTCATCCATAGACAAAACCAAACACATTTTGGTGCATAGTTGCAGAATAGTTCCATGGATTTAATGCATCACAATTCACTTGCTCAGCTTTCCCCCCAGGTAGCTACTCAGGTGATCTGCAGCTCCTTGTCAGCATCGGCAAATCTGCAGTGAACTGTCCCCATCCTCCCTGGGGGCCAACTCTGGGCTCGGGGCTCTGGTCACAGATGCATCCTCCTCCTTCCTGGCCTTTTTCTTCCCTCCCCTTCGTTGTGGCTTCGCCCATTCTCTCCATTTCTTGTCTGTAATTTCCATCATTGTACTGAATAATCAGGTCCAGAGAAATGGGACAGAAGCTAAATGGGAAATAAAAGGTAATTTGTTTTCAGAGGAGAGAAAGCTAGCATGTTTGCGTACAGCTGAGGATTTCTACTGCTTCTGTTTAAAGTTCTTTAGCTGGTTGCTTCTACTGCTCTGAAATATATGCTTAATTCCTCCCTCTTATATTAACTGTAAATAATATTGTTGCCTCTAATACAAAGGATAAACAAACATATGGTTCAATTCTGCTATCACTCGGCTATCCTTCTCTGCCTCCCAAAGCTGCCTATGTATGTGTGTGTTTTATTCATTGATTACCTTTGCAACTTTAAATAACTGAAACCTTTATTTCTTCTTCTGTCACTGCCATATGTATCTCAACATTGTGAGCTGAGGTCATCAACACTCTTCTCTTTCCCCAATCTTTTCTTTCCTCCGGCCCATTCCAACTTTGATTAGTAATAACTGTTTATAGACTTTTGGACTATGTGGGAGAAGGCGAGGGTGGGATGATTTGAGAGAATAGCATTGAAATGTGTATATTATCATATGTGAAATAGATTGCCAGTCCAGGTTTGATGCATGAGACAGGGTGCTCAGGGCTGGTGCACTGGGATGACCCTGAGGGATGGGATGGGGAGAGAGGTGGGAGGGGGATTCAGGATGGGGAACACACGTACACCCATGGCTGATTCCTGTCAATGTGTGGCCAAAAAAAAAAAAAAAAAAAAATCAAATATTGTAAAGTAATTAGCCCCCAAATAAAATNGGATGGGGAGAGAGGTGGGAGGGGGATTCAGGATGGGGAACACACGTACACCCATGGCTGATTCCTGTCAATGTGTGGCCAAAAAAAAAAAAAAAACCAACTACAATATTGTAAAGTAATTAGCCTCCAAATAAAATTAATAAATTAATTTTTAAGTAAAAGCTGTATAGATTGAATCAAATTGGTTTAAAATATAGCATTGACATGTCTATACTGGTACTAAGTGGTATGTTAAAATTAAATTATCTTCTCTAGAAGTCATTTATCCATTTACATGTGTATTTATTCATTCAGCAATTATTTACTGAGTACATGCTACCTTCCACGCACTGTTTGAGCCACTAGAGATAGCATGATGGAGAAAATAGAAGAATTCCTTGTCCTCTGAAGCTGACATTCCAGTAAAGGAGGCAGGCAATAAACAAGCAAACAGATAATCTAATTCCAGATGGAGACAAGTACTACAAAGGAAAATAAAGTGGAAGAGGAATTTACACAGTAACAAGTTAGACTGAGTAGTCACAGTTTCCGAACAGACACCTGGGGGGAGTGACGGAACGAGTCATCAGTAGCTGTTGAGTTTACCATCTTACATCAGAACACTTGGACCAACAGAAGGAAAATGCCACTAACATTATCATCAAATGGCTTTTCTTTCCTTACCTTTTTTCCCTGTACCTTTGAACCATGATACGGCACTTTAGATGCTCCCATGTCACTCCAACTCAAAACTCTGACATCCTTTTATTCGTAAAGGCAAACTGTCAATAGCAAACCGTTAAACACCAAACAATTTAAATGTTAAGAGATTTAGTTGCCACTCACTGAATTAATGGATAAATATTTAAATGGTAATGATAATAAGATCTAATCTTTTTGAATATTTTTTGCCATGGGTAAGAAGTAAAGGTCAAGGGGAACCCCTCTCCCTTTTAACATGCTCAAGAAATAGGAAGATGGGTCGATTTGAAAGAAAAGTTCAGGATAATCCATCCTTCTAAAGGAGTCTTCTTTATTTCTTTGACACGTTTAATTTAGTTCTGGTTATTGTAATCACATCCTGCGTAAAAAAGCACACTCAGTGAAAGCAACGAAGTCCTAATGAATCAAGACACCCCCTAGGAGCCTTAGTAATGGAGTCAGCATGCAAGCAGGAGGCAGAGCTCCTGGGATTCTGATAGAACGACCGGCTCTGCAGATGAGGATGGCCAGAAAGACTTCAAGCCTTCCGGTGTATTTTCAATTCCAAAGAACTTTTCAAGCTTTTTTTCTAGTTAGTTCTCAGCCTATCTGCAGGGACTATGAGATAAACTGAGGCCTGGAATGACACTGAATCAGTCTAGCGTGCCATCTACACGATCCCTAGAACCTTTTGTGATGCAGCGCCAGACATGAGAAACTGACATCCAAGAGGTTCTTTTTTCTCCTGGATGAAGGAGCCAGGGTCTGAGGACTCCCTGTTTAGAAGGATAGAAGTTTCATGAAATGAAGTGGACAGCAAGACAGTGAAGGGAAAAGAGAATAATTTCTCTCAAATACGCCAAATTAAGGGACTAACCAATGGCCTTAAGACACAGAATGAAGCTTTAACAGATGGGAATATGGATCTATATAAAGAAATAAAAAGCACTGATAACTCTGCTGTAAATATGAGATATAGTAACTCTGTTTATAAATATGAGACTCTTTCTTAATACTTAAATACTTTTTAGCAGATTATTTAAATAGAAATAATAACATTATATTGATGGGTTTATAAAATGTACAAGTAAAATGCATGAAACAAGAGCATAAAGGCTGGAGAGGAGAAACAAATATACTACTGTGAGATTCTTATATTATACATGAAGTGACATAATTATCACTTGAAGAAAGACTCTGATAAGATACAGATGAATACTATAAAGCCTAAAACAACCACTAAAACAACAACAAAAAGTATGGCTAATAGTAAACAAAAAAAAATTTTTTAATAATCCAAAAATCAGAAAAGGAGAAAAAAAAGACATAGAGAATATAGGAAATAAAGAAAATAAATGGCACGATGGTAGATTTAAACCTAACCATATCAATAATCACGTTAAATGGAAATGATAAAAAAAATTGCCCTTTAAAAGGTAGGAATTATTGGATATTTTTTAAAGCGAAACAATTGCCTGCCATTCACATGAAACCTACTTTAAGTATAAAGACCCAAATAGGTTAAAGTAAATAGATGGAAAATTCACACCATGCTAAAATTAATTTTTTAAAAAGCTTGGAGTGTTTATTTTAATTTCAGACACAGGATAATACCAGAGATAATAAAGCTCATCTGACAGCAGTGGCAAACACATAGAACAAGTGGACATAGAATATTTACCAAGATAGAGTATATTCTTGGCTATGAACCAAGCCCTAATAAATTTAAAGGAATTCAAGTCATACAATGTATGTTCTCTGAGAGCAGTGGGATTTAATTAGAAATGAATAACAGAAATATATCCAAGTACTTGGAAACAAAGTGATACACCCCTAAATGACTCACGAGTTAAAAAGTGAATGTGTTAGTTGCTCAGTTGTGTCTAACTCTTTGCAACCCCATGGACTACAGCCCACCACACTCCTCTCTCTGTGAGTTAAAGAATAAGTCAACTGAGAAATTATGAAGCATTTGAATTGAATTAAAAAGTAAAAATACAATAACCCACAATCTGTAAGATATAAGGGCTTCTCTAGTGGCTCAGATAGTAAAGAGTCTCCCTGCAGTGTGGGAGACCCTGGTTCAATCCCTGGGTCAGGAAGATCCCCCGTAGAAGGAAATGGCAACCCACTCCAGTATTCTTGCCTGGAAGATCCCATGGACGGAGGAGCCTGGCAGGCTATGGTCCCTGGGGTAGCTGTAAGTAAAGCAAGACTCAGAGGGAAATTGATGGCACCAAATGCCCAAGAAGAAATATCTCAAACACCAGTTTTGATATTAAGAAACTAGAAAATAAAAAAAAGAGTAAATGAAGCATAAAGCAAGTGGAAGAAAAAAAACGAAGGTCACTTCCTAAACAAATAAAACCGAAAACAGGAAAAACAAAATCAAAGGAATCAACAGGTTTCTTTGTTCCTTGAGAAAAGTAACATCTAGCCAGACTTATCATGAAAAAGACAAAAGACACAAATTACCAACATTAGGAATGAAAGGGGTAGCATCAGATTCTACAGATTTCAAAAAGATAACACAAGAAGATTTTGAACATTATGCCAAAACATTCTACAACTTAGAGGAAATGAACCAATTCACTGAAAGACACAAACTACTAGAAGCTATTTAAAAATAAATAGAGTACCCCCTGGGGGTTCAGAGGTAAAGAATCCACCTGCCAATACAGGAGACATGGCTTCAATGCCCGATCTCTAAAGATTCCAGGAGCTGCAGAGCAACTAAGCTCATGTACAAAAAAAAAAAAAAAGAATAAATAGATACTCTGCTAGCCCTGTATCTAATAAAGAAATTAAAATTTTGGTTTAAAACCTTCACACAAGCAAGCTCCAGGCCCAGGTGGCTTTGCTAGTGAGTTCTACCAACATTTAAGAATTTATACCAAGTCTACACAATCTCTTCCAAAAATGAAAGGTATGAAATACTTTCCAACTCATTCTATGAAGCCAGCATTACTCTGATATCAGAACCAGAGACATTACAAGAAAAATAGAGACCAATATCTCTCATGAATATAGATTAAAATAATCCTCAGCAAATTCAATCTAGCATTATATATAAAGAAAATGTAATTCATCACACATGTGCGTGCTTAGTCCCTCAGTTGGGTCCAACTCTTTGTGACCCCATGGACTGCAGCCCACCAGGCTCTTCTGTCCATGAAGATTCTTCAGGCCAGAATACTGGAGTGGGTTGCCATGCCCTCCTCCAGGGGATCTTCTCAACCCAGGGATCGAACCCAGGTCTCCCAAGTTACAGATGAATTCTTTACCATCTGAGTCATCAGGGAAGCCCAAGAATACTGGAGTGGGTAGCCTATCCCTTCTCCAGGGGATCTTCCCCACCCAGGAATCAAACTGAGGTCTCCTGCATTGCAGGAGGATTCTTTACCAGCTGAGCTACGTAATTTATCACAGTAGCAAAATAATCAATGACCATCTCAATAAATACAAAAACAGTATTTAAAAAAAAAAAAATCCAACCAATGTATGTTCCTGAAAAAAATCTCAGAAAGCAAGAGGAAATTCTGCCAGCAGATGACCTTCAGGCTTGAACTGTAACCTGGGCTCTTTCCTGGGTCTTCAGCCTGCCAACACATCCTGCAGGTTTTGGACTTGTCAGCCTCCTTAAAACTGCATGAACCAACTCCTTAAAATATATCTTTCTATATATTTGCATCCTATTGGTTCTGTTTCTCTGGAGAATTCTGACTGAAACATATCCCCAAAGTATTATGTTTATGTTTCAACTGAATGAACAAACTGTAGTACATCCAATAATGGAATTCTCCTTAAAAAACTACAAACTACAGTTAAACTCAACAATGTGGATAAATCTTAAATGCATTGTGCTAAGAGGAAGAAGCCAAAGTTAAAAATAACTTGTCATAGAGTTAATAAACTGCTTACTTTTCTTTGTAACACAGATGTGGTCTGATTTATTCTGTTGTTTACTGTAGACATCCCATTTCATTTCCCTGAAATGAAAGCACCACAAAGTTAGATCTTTTGTCTTTTTTACTGCTGGACCCCAGGTGTCTAGAAAAGTTGCCAGCACAAAGTGAGCCCACAGTAGAGATTGGATGAGTAGGAAATGAACAAGATTCAAGCTCAATCTGCCTCCAAAGCCAACTTTTCTCACAGCTCCAGATTGTCTCTCATGTCTCCTCGGATGACAGTGAAGCCTCCTATATGCTGGGTCTGCCCTAAGCATCCCATGATACTGGGTCTGCCCTAAGCATCCCACGGTGCTGTTGGCACCGTGCATAAACCAAGATCTAACAGAGGCCGACTTGATGGCAGACAGATATTACCTCATGAAGTCCCACCATCCTCCTGTGAGTTGGGTACTATCGCCCCTGTTTCATAAATTGAGGAATTGAGTTCCAGAGAGATTACATGCTCGTAAAGTCACAGATTGAGGATTGTCTGATCCCAAAGTTTTAAACATATTTTTTTAAAAACCACACACTATAAACAGTTTAATTTTTCTTATGAATATTGTGGAACCTAGAACTAGATTTGAGGTTTTAGTCAGACTATATCAAAAACAGTGACAAATGGACATTTCATCATTCATTATCATTTCAACATACATTTTGAGCATATTACCTACTACATGCCAGGTAACACTCTACACATTGGGAACAGAGCGTTGAATAAAATGGTTAATGTCCCTTTTCTCATATGCTTGTTGTGATAACTGATTGAGACCTTAACTCAAATTAGCTTAAACACTGAAAGGAATTTTTGGTTCATATTACTATTAAGCCCAGAGGTAGCTCTCTTACTTCAGGTATGGCTTGATTCAGCATCTCAAATCAACAATATAATTTCTTCCTTCCTTCCTTTCGTTTTTTTCCCTCCAGGAATCAAGATTGCCGGGAGAAATAGCAATAACCTCAGATATGCAGATGACACCACCCTTATGGCAGAAAGTGAAGAGGAACTAAAAAGCCTCTTGATGAAAGTAAAAGAGGAGAGTGAAAAAGTTGGCTTAAAGCTCAACATTCAGAAAACGAAGATCATGGCATCTGGTCCCATCACTTCATGGGAAATAGATGGGGAAACAGTGGAAATAGTGTCAGACTTTATTTTGGGGGGCTCCAAAATCACTGCGGATGGTGACTGCAGCCATGAAATTAAAAGACGCTTACTCCTTGGAAGAAAAGTTATGACCAACCTAGATAGCATATTCAAAAGCAGAGACATTACTTTGCCGACTAAGGTCCGTCTAGTCAAAGCTATGGTTTTTCCAGTGGTCATGTATGGATGTGAGAGTTGGACTGTGAAGAAGGCTGAGTGCCAAAGAATTGATGCTTTTGAACTGTGGTGTTGGAGAAGACTCTTGAGAGTCCCTTGGACTGCAAGGAGATCCAATCAGTCTATTTTGAAGGAGATCAACCCTGGGATTTCTTTGGAAGGAATGATGCTGAAGCTGAAGCTCCAGTACTTTGGCCACCTCATGAGAAGAGTTGACTCATTGGAAAA
>SJYW01035717.1:47370-67499 GCA_006410735.1 Raphicerus campestris | reverse complement strand
AATCCTGAAAGATGATGCTGTGAAAGTGCTGCACTCATTATGCCAGCAAATTTGGAAAATGCAGCAGTGGCCACAGGAAAAGGTCAGTTTTCATTCAATTCCAAAGAAAGGCAATGCAAAAGAATGCTCAAACTACCGCACAATTGCACTCATCTCACATGCTAGTAAAGTAATGCTCAAAATTCTCCAAGCCAGGCTTCAGCAATACGTGAATCGTGAACTCCCTGATGTTCAAGCTGGATTTAGAAAAGGCAGAGGAACCAGAGATCAAATTGCCAACATCTGCTGGATCATGGAAAAAGCAAGAGAGTTCCAGAAAAACATCTAATTCTGCTTTATTGACTATGCCAAAGCCTTTGACAATGTGGATCACAATAAGCTGTGGAAAATCCTGAAAGACATGGAAATACCAGACCATCTGACCTGCCTCTTGAGAAATCTGTATGCAGGTCAAGAAGCAACAGTTAGAACTGGACATGGAACAACAGACTGGTTCCAAATAGGAAAAGGAGTACGTCAAAGCTGTATACTGTCACCCTGCTTATTTAACTTATATGCAGAGTACATGATGAGAAATGCTGGACTGGAAGAAACACAAGCTGGAATCAAGATTGCTGGGAGAAATATCAATAACCTCAGATATGCAGATGACACCACCCTTATGCAGGAAGGGAAGAGAAGCTAAAGAGCCTCTTGATGAAAGTAAAAGAGGAGAGTGAAAAAGTTGGCTTAAAGCTGAACATTCAGAAAATGAAGATCATGGCATCTGGTCCCATCACTTCATGGGAAATAGATGGGGAAATAGTGGAAATGGTATCAGACTTTATTTTGGGGAGCTCCAAAATCACTGTAGATGGTGACCGCAGCCATGAAATTAAAAGACGCTTACTCCTTGGAAGAAAAGTTATGACCAACCTAGATAGCATATTCAAAAGCAGAGACATTACTTTACCAACTAAGGTCCGTCTAGTCAAGGCTATGGTTTTTCCTGTGGTCATGTATGGATGTGAGAGTTTGACTGTGAAGAAAGCTGAGTGCCGTAGTATTGATGCTTTTGAACTGTGGTGTTGGAGAAGACTCTTGAGAGTCCCTTGGACTGCAAGGAGATCCAACCAGTCCATTCTGAGGGAGATCAACCCTGGAATTTCTTTGGAAGGAATGATGCTAAAGCTGAAACTCCAGTACTTTGGCCACCTCATGCGAAGAGTTGACTCATTGGAAAAGACTGATGCTGGGAGGGATTGGGGGCAGGAGGAGAAGGGGACGACAGAGGATGAGATGGCTGGATGGCATCACCGACTCAATGGACATGAGTTTGAGTGAACTCCAGGAGATGGTAATGAACAGGGAGGCCTGGCGTGCTGCGATTCATGGGGTCGCAAAGAGTCAGACACGACTGAGCGACTGAACAGAACTGAACTGAGAATAAATCTAAGTCAGAGGTCCCAGTGCTTCGATTACACACCAGAACTTGAGATCAACACTGATATAATCTCCATATAAGAGAATTACTTGAAACAGTCTCAACTCATGAAAGGCCCTGGTTAAAGGCAAATTCTAATTAGCAGAATTAACAAAATAGTAAACAGAACACAAAATAATTTGAAGCCTGGTAAATTCAAACTAAAGTACTTCTTACTGTCTTTTTACTCTCTTTACTGTCTTTTTACTGCCCGAGGAGCAGATTCATTGAATCTGCTCAACAGAAATTGGGAAAGGTGGGAACCATGATCTCTCATTGATTTGAAAATTTAGGTACCTTTTCAGGCACAAATGAGGATGAACAGTTGCCTGCTCAGTTTAAGCTACTTAATCTTCTAAAGTTTGGCTCTTGATGAACAACTGTTTTAGGTAGCCTTAAATTCCCTTTTCTTTTAGCATCTGGCTGCAGCAGTAGGATAAAATACACACATGAGTGGAAAACAGCTTTGCAGAGATAGCAGCACAAGATAAGAAAAGGTGAACTAAAGCCCAAAGATGAGATCAAGCTCCCTGAGGACAAGAGGATGTCTAACTTATCTTTGTTTCCCACTGTCTGGCACACTCAAGGCAGTTGGATCTGAAAACCAGTCTGAGCCTTCATTGAAAAGAAAAAAAAAAGAAGCTATTTCCAGTCCTGGTGGTTCAGAGGGTAAAGCATTTGCCTGCAATGCAGGAAACCCGGAAATGGCATGCCACTCCAGTATTCTTGCCTGGAGAATCCAATGGATGGAGGAGCCTGGTGGGCTGCAGTCCACAGGGTCGCCAAGAGTCGGGCATGACTGAGCAACTTCACTTTCACTTTCGGTCCTGCTCCCTAGTTTATCTAGACCCCAGAAACAGGAGTGACAAAGACTATGAAAGCACGAAGGGCCTTCAGGCGAGCAAGAGGCCAGGCAGGTGGACAGGCTGGAGACAAATGCTAAGAGCACTCGTAATACTTTCAAGCCTTAGGATCGAGGGCTAGTGTCAAATCAGCATTGATTCCTCTGTGTCGAAGTACCCAGAGGCCTAGCACGTGTGGAGGGGTACATCCGTGAAGTTAAAGAATGGTGTATATTTAAATCTAGGTCCCGACATTTGTCATGAAGCCCCAGAAGGTTCTGTGGAAAAACTGCAGCGTGAAACAGGGTGCTCTCAGCTGTGGCAGCCTCTCCATCCAGCCCACAAGGCAGCTAAGCAGCGCCTCTGCCCCAGACCCTGCTGTGGGCTCAGGACACAAACTGAAACACAGTTCAGCATTTCTTTGATGACAACATGCCCTCGTACTGTTAACCGGTGCTACCTCAACGGTCTGGATCTTCCTAGTGGCCCTTTCCAGCTCAGGGTCAGAGACCCAGCTGTGGACACTGCACTAAGCCCGCTGTCAGGTCCAAGGGAGGTGTGTGCATATGTAACAAAGACCCTTACCACCCCTGATTCCTGGCCCTGGCGGGACCCATGAGCCCATGGCTACCACGTTCTACATGAACTCCTCTCCTCCGTGGACAACAGAGGGCACTTTAAGCAAAAAGGAACTCAGTCAGTCAGTCAGTTCAGTCACTCAGTCGTGTCCGACTCTTTGTGACCCCACGAACTGCAGCACGCCAGGCCTCCCTGTCCATCATCAACTCCCAGAGTTCACTCAGACTCACGTCCATCGAGTTAGTGATGCCATCCAGCCATCTCATCCTCTGTCGTCCCCTTCTCCTCCTGCCCCCAATCCCTCCCAGCATCAGAGTCTTTTGCAATGAGTCAACTCTTCACATGAGGTGGCCAAAGTACTGGAGTTTCAGCTTTAGCATCANGGAGTTGGTGATGAACAGGGAGGCCTGGCGTGCTGCGATTCATAGGGTCACAAAGAGTCAGACATGACTGAGCGACTAAACTGAACTGAACTGATCCAGCAATATTTCTCTTGTAACTGAAACTCTCCCTTCTTGTTTGCAAGATGATTTCTGAGACCTACATGCTTTCTTAATATGTCTAAGTTGAGAGAAGCATCATTCTTGGTAGCAAGGACACTTAGAACTCACTCAGCTTCCACTTCTTTTCCACCCATGGCAAACTTTGAAGGTACTACATACATCAAAAGGCCTGCCACTCCCCTACGTTTGGTATTGTTGATCTGTGTGGAAACTGGAGCAAAGGAGACTTTAGAGTCTGGCTGACCCTTGCTTTCAGAAATGTTTGTCATCGTTGGCTGTCAGTATGGAATCTGCCATGGTTGAGATATGTGTGGCTGTGGAATCAGCCCGGAACTGAGCAGAAGGAGACTTGTTTGAGCTCCAGCTAAGCCACTTCACAGCTCTGTGGTTTCTATAAATCATCTCAAGGCTCTGAGCTTCAGCTTCCTCTTTGGTATGCAGATAACAACATCTACCCTTGTCAACTTCACAGGATTGTTGTAAAAATGCATTTCATCCATCCATCCATTCAATAACTATTATGGATGGCCCACTCTATGCTAGACATCAACCTACATTCTAAAGATATATCAGTGAATAAAACAAAGTTCTTTGTATCTCATAGCTTCTGGTGGAGGAAAACAGAGTGTAAAAAAATTTAAAAATGAATATATAATACATCATGTGCTGATGAGGGCTATGGGAAAAACTGACACAGGGTAAGAAAACGAGGGCTTCTTTGATGTTCTATGTAAGATAGTCCATGAGTGAATATTAGAACAGACTAGTAAGGAAAGTGAATGAGTGAGCCATGCAAAGATATGAGGGAAGAGGATACACAACACAAGCAAAGCCCCTGAGAGGATGGGATGCTTGGTATTTATAAGGAAAAGCAGAGAAGTCAGTTTGACTGAGCAGAGTGAATGAAAGGAGGATAGGAGATTGTGAGGCCTGACTGAACTGAGGACAGAAAGGCAAAATGGAGCTAAATCAATCAGGGCTCTAGGCCATGGTAAAGATTTTGGCTTTTACTCTAATTAAGATAGAAGGCATAGAAGTAGTATAATGTAATGCATGCTTTGTAAAGATCATTCTAGCAGTTATGTGAACAGGCTTCACGGGAGCTGGTTTGGAAGCAAGGAGACCAGGTAGGAGGCTATTGCAATAAAGCAGGTGAGAACTGGCAGAGGCTTGGACCAAGCTGAGAGCCAAGCTGGTGGGGGAAAGTGGTCAGATTGTGGGTATATTTTGAAGATAGTTTCAACCAGGCTTTCCTGATGAATTGGATATTAGCAAAGAGAGGAGTCAAGAAGGGTCCCCAGTTTGGCACCTAAGAAGTGAAAAAACAGAGATGTTACTTATTGATATGAAGAAGATTGCATAAAGAATGGCATGGAAGGTCTCACTGAGGACCTCAGTTTTGGAAACATTAGTTTTGAGATGCCTATTAGACATCTAGACGATGATGCATGACATTAGATATACGTATTTGAAGTTCAGGGAGGAGGTCAAGGGTGAAGCTATAAATTTTAGAGTTGGCAACCTATATAAAGCCTTGAGAACAGTTAAGATCACCTAACGAATATGTAGAGAAACTATCCTGAGGCTTCTGAAGAGGAAACTCCAATAATTAAAAGTCTGGGAAGAGAGAGGGGCACGGCAAAGAGAAACAAAAATAAGAAGCCGATAATGAGGTTGGAAGGGCTTCCCAGGTGGTGCTAGTAGTAAAGAACCTGCCTACTAATGCAGGAGACCTAAGAGATGCAGGCTCGGTCCCTGGGTCAGGAAGATCCCCTGGAGGAGGGCATGGGAATCCACTCCAGTATTCTTGCCTGGAGAAACCCATGGACGGAGGAAACTGGTGAACTATAGTCCATAGGGTCGCAAAGAGTCAGACAAGACACAAGTGACTTAGCAGCATCAGCAATGAGGTAGAAAGAGGCACAAGAAAGAGACAGAAGTGAAGAAGTGAGTGGAAGGAAGGGTTAACTATTATTTCCACTTATTATCCAGTAGCTTGGCCGAGTAGCATGATGGTAAATATAAACTCAAATATAAGAGTAATTACATTAGATGTAAGTGGATTAAGTAGATCAATTCAAAGTCTATAACTATAGAAACAAATTAGAAAGTAAAATTCAATTTTATGCTGCTTACTAGAAAGTATGTTAGTTACTCAGTTGTGTCCGACTCTTCGTGACCCCATGGACTGTAGCCCGCCACGCCCCTCTATCCATGGAATTCTTCAGGCAAGAATACTGGAGTGGGTTGCCATTTCCTTTTCCAGAGGATCTTCCCAACCCAGGGATTGAATTCAGGTCTCCTGCACTGCAGGCAAATTCTTTACCATTGGAGTCACCAGGAAAGCCTGTGATTATTTACTAGAGATATACCTAAAATATAGGACATAGAGTAATTACAAATTAAGATCCCACGCAGGAACCAACCAAAAGAAGCTGTTACAGGTGTGCATGCATGCATGCTAGGTTGCTTCAGTCGTGTTCAACTCTTTGCAACCCTCTGGACTGTAGCCCACCAGGCTCCTCTGTCCCAGGGATTCTCCAGGCAAGAACACTGGAATGGGTTGCCTTGCCCTCCTCCAGGGGATCTTCCCATTCCAGGGATCGAATTCGTGTCTCCTGTGGCTCCTGCATTGCAGGCAGATTCTTTACTGCTGAGCCACCAGGGAAGCCCCTGATACAGGTGTACTGACAGCAAAGTAGACTCAAGGCAAGAAGCATAATTAGGATAAAGATAAAAGTTTATAATGATTAACAAATTAATTCTCAAAGAAAATATCAATTTGTCAATTTACATGTACATTAAAAACATAGCTTGGAATACATAGAACAAAAATTGACATAATTATAAGGAAATAAAGGCAAGTCTAAGATACAATAAGCAGGAAAAATCTGTAAGGGTACATAAAATCTAAATAACACAGTTAACAAACTTGATATATTGGCATGCACAGACATTGTGCCCAAAAGAATGTCCAGTCTTTTCAAGTGTACATGGAACATTTATGCTGGCCATAAAAGAAGTTTCAACAAGTTTCAAAGGATTGAAATCACTCAGAGTACATTCTCTGACCACAGAAAATTAAGCTGGAAATCAATAAAAAAAAAAAAAAAAAAAATTCTCAAATGCTTGGAAATTTAGTAATATACTTTTAAATAGGTCACGGAAAAAAATTTCAATGGCAATTGGAAAATATATTTAAGTAAATGATAATGAAAATATATCAAAACATGTGGGATGTGACTAAGTGCCTGTTATGAGAAAAGTGATAGTCTTGAATGCATATAGTTTAAAAGAAGAAAGGATGAAGAAAAATCTAGATATTGATCTCAAAATAGAACTGCAAATTAGATATAAAGAAATGAGAAAGAAGGAAATAGTGAAAACTAAGAGCAGAAATTAATGAAATATAAAACAAACTTTCAGAAGAGAAAATCAACATGCCCCAAAGCTGGCACTTGTAAAAGAATAATTAAAATGTTAGATTTCTTGGAAGTATGATAAGAAAGAAATAGAGAAGGCACAAATTACCAACTTCAACGAAAAAGAGAACATCAGTCCAAAGCCTACAGATATTTAAAAGATAATAATATATTAAGAACAAATTTTGTTAATAAATTTAAATTTTTAGATTAAAAAATTCTCAGAAAAACAAGACTAACAAAAAACTGACACAAGAAGATATAAAAAAATTTGGACTAGTCCTACACACATTAAAAATACTGAATCAACTGTAATCAACAATGTCTATACAATGAAACCTTCAGGCATAAATGGCTTTCCTCTGAGTAAATTCCTCTAAATATTTATAGAAGAAATGATACCAATCTTACATAAATAGCTGAATAGACTGGAAAAAAAGGAAAAGAAAATAATTTTTTTTGTATGTAATAGTCAAAGGCACATGGCAAATAAAACTTCAAAAGAATACCCTTGTATCAGCATAAAAATATTAACATTAATGAGAGAAATTAAGGAAGTCTAAATAAATGCTGGAACATACTATATTCATGTATGGATTGTGAGAGTTAGACAATAAAAAAGGCTGAGCACCTAAGAATTGATGCCTTTGAATTGTGGTGCTGGAGAAGACTCTTGAGAGTCCCTTGGACTCCAAGAAGATCAAACCAGTCAATCCTAAAGGAAATCAACCCTGAGTACTCACTGGAAGGACTGATGCTGAAGCTAAAACTCCAATACTTTGGCCACCTGATGTGAAGAGACCCTGATGCTGGGAAAGATTGAAGGCGGGAGGAGAAGGGGATGACAGAAGATGAGATGGTTGGGTGGCATCACCGATTCAGTGAACATGAGTTTGAGCAAACTCCAGGAGATGGTGAAGGACAGGGAAGCCTGGTGTGCTGCAGTTCATGGGGTCACAAAAAGTTGGACATGACTGAGCAACTGAACAACCACCACCATATTTATGAACTAGAAGCTAAATATAAACTTGATATTTTAAAGATCTCAACTTAATCTCAAATTTAACCACAGATCCAAAGCAATTAAAATCAATTCCCTAAAATTCAAGAGGTATGGACAGGGTTAGTTTGTCAGGAGCTGGAAGAAGCATTTTCCATGTGATCCACTCACATGGTTGAGAGCTCAGCTGGGTGAACAACAAGTGAGGAGTCCTGGGCTTCTTCACACGGCTGCCTGGGCTACTCCATGGCATGGCAGCTGGGCTCCAGGAGGGAGAAAGCAGAAGCAGTCAGTCTTGTCAAAGTTAGATCCTGCACTGGCATGACATCATTCTGCCCTCATTCAAGAAAGTGGAGAAATACAGTCCACTTTTCAGGGTAGGATGAGACAGAGAACTTGTGACTAGCTTCCATGCAACACAGATGCTATAATACTTTCATGTCCATACTGGGGGGAGGTGGGAAGGTGGGGGAATTTGAGAGAATTTTAAAATCTTTTTCTATTGAAATATAGTTGATTTACAATATTGTGTCAGTTTCAGGTGTGCAGCAAAGTGATTCAATTATATACTTATTTTTTCACATTCTTTTCTATTACAGATTATTATAAGATTTTGAATATAGTTCCCCATGCAATACAGTAAATCTTTATTATCTATTTAATATACATATCCATGCTTTCAGTTGATCCATGCAATATTTTTCATCTTTAATAATTTACTTATTTCATAAGCTTGAAATAAATATGACAAAACCTTAATTGCATATGCATGTGTGCAACACAAATGCTCACTGTGATCATCTCTGTATACTTTTTCTGTTGTCTTTAAAATTTTAAGTTGAGGCTTTATTTTTTATAACAGTTTTAGATTTACAGGAAAAATTGCAAAGATTCTATGAAGTTCTCATTTAAGGAATACTCCACCTCACACTCACAGTTGCCATCTTACATTCGTATGGCATATTTATCAGCATTAATGAACTAATATTTATATCTTATTATTAAATTTCATCATTTACTCAGATTTCTGTGGTTCTAGCTGTCTTTTTGTTTTTCTGTTTCAGGGGCCCATCCAGGATACCATATTATATTCAGCTATTCATATCTCTTTACATTCCTCTGGGCTGTAACAGTTTCTCAGACTTTCCTTGTTTTTTGTGACCTTGACAGTCTGGAGGAGCACAGGTAAGGTCCAGTGTTGGTTGCCCTATTATTGGAATTTGTCTGCTTTTTTTCTCATGGTTAGATTGAGGTTACTTTTGGAGGGGAGGGAGATCATAGAAGTAAAGTGCTATTTTCATCAAAACATATCAAGGGCACAGGCCATCAAGTTGATCTATGATTGCTGACATTAACTGAGATTACCAGGCAGTCAGGTCTCTCCATAGCAAAGTCACCTAGAAGGAAGATGCTATGTGCAGCTCACACACTCCCCTCCTTCAAGATGAAGCATTGGCATAAAGTATCTGGCATTCATCTGTAGGAGAGATTTGTCTCTTCTCCCTCATTTATTAATTTATCAATCATTTGTTTATATCACTACCAATTCATGGATATTTTCCACTTTGGATTATAATGAATATTACTTTATTTTGTTCCTCAAATGGGCCACCAGGGGCTCTTTCATTTAGTCAGCGGCATTTTGATTTGGATATTACCACTGCCAGGAGAAAGATGAAAAAACGCAGTTCATCCAAGTGATGAGACAAGCCCAAGACACAGCAGCTCACCTCTGACTTCCAAATCTCCACTGCATCTATTCAGCCCACCTGTTGCCCAAAGGACTGGCTGAGATCAACAGGATTGCCTCCGAGAAAGCCAAGCAGATCAGCACAAGCTGTGGGAGGTCTTTGTGTGTGTGTGTCTTCTCCACAGTCTGAAAGTTCATAGCCCAGGAAAGGATAATTACATATCTCAATAGAGAAACAAAACAAAACAAAAAACCCATCTGAACAGCACTGGGTCATAATGAAGCGGTTCGAGGCTCCATAAATAGTGCTTCCCTAGTCCTCAACCATCTCTGAAGCAAATTAAAGCTTGCCTCAGTCCTGTGCATGAACTTGCTGCCCTGCCCCAGCCCTGGGACTCCACAGGTCTTCTCCAGGAGCACCATCTGAGCAATGGACCAAGATCTGAGAACACTTACGCAAGCCCAACACACAAGGGGTGAGCGTTCAGCGGCCCCCCTCTCAACACAGAGTTGTTCTGGAACTCCACAAAGAGTCTCCACATGGGCTACTGATTGCAGGCACGAGTGCCCCAGCCAAGCACAGTGATCGCACAAATACTTCTCTTTGTATCCAGCAAGGAACAATCTTGAGAAATAAACCAGAGGAAAAAGCTATTTCAACCTTGATCTCAGTGATATGCTTAATTAGGAAGTCATTCAAAGCTGAAGTGTTTCAAAATACACAAGTCATTAAAAACACCCAAGTTCCCATTCACAGAGCAAATTCTGTATGGAGGGCTATTAAAAACTTATCTAACAAAGAAAATGCTTTCAAATCCAACATCTCTCTTTGCCAGTAGTTTTTAAAACAAAACTGAAATGGCAGACATGCACATGAACAGATGCTCAACATCACTAATTATTATTAGAGAAATGCAAACCAAAACAACAATGAGGTACCACCACACACCAGTCAGAAAGTCCATGATCAAAAACAGCTACTTCCAAGATATGCAGGGGAGAACAAAGAGGAGCCCTCCTATACTGTTGGTGGGAATGTAAATTGGTACAACCACTCTGGAGAGCAGTATAAAGGTTCCTTAAAAACTAAAAATAGAGTTACAATATGATCTAGCAATCCCAGTCCTGGGCATATATCCAAATAAAATTCTAATTCAAAAAGATATATGGACCCCTTGTTCATAGCAACACTATTCACAATAGCCAAGACCCAGAAACCACCAAAATGTCCATTGACAGATAAATGAATAAAGATGTGGTGTATATATACACAATGGAGTATTACTTGGCCATGAAAAGAACTAAATAATGTCATTTGCTGCAACAAGGATGGACCTAGAGATGATCATATTAAGTAAAGTAAGTCCAAGACAATATCATCTGATATCAATTATATAAGGAATCTTAAAAGATGATACAAATGAACTGATCTACAAAATGAAAACAGACTCACATATATAGAAAATGAACTTATGGTTTCCAAAGGGGAGAAGTAGGGGAAAGACAAATTAGAAGTTTACAATTAACAGATATGCACTACTGTCTATAAAATAAACAACAAGATCCTACTGAATGGCACAGGGAACTATATTCAGTATTTAATACCTTATAATAATAAACTATATTGGGGAAAAGTTGTCTTATAAGATATTCCAAATATATAAGCAAGTCTCGAGAATACACATAGCAAGTTTTTCATCTAAACATTTTGCCATATTTGCTGCAGATCTCTCTTTAAAAAAAAAAAAAAAAAGTAGAAGCCCTCTAGTCTCTGCGTACATCTCCATTTCTTGTCCCACCATTCCTCACCAGCCCTTATCTAAAGCTGGCATCTCAGCCATTCATACCAAACGCTTCTCTCCTGCCTTTCACCACCTCCTGCTGTTCCAGGAGCACAGTACTAGATAATGCATCAGGAAGCTGGTGCTGGGGGAGACCCACCTATCAGAACTGCTCAGCTCCAGAGCAGGCTGCCAAACTCAACTGTCAGGAAGAGGAGATAGGACCTGGAGGAAAGAAGGGACTTGAGACGCATTTCAACCTCCCAAAGACAAAATAAGATGCCTCACATAATGTTATCTGTTTTGCCTTAACTCTCCTTTGTTTTTCTTAAGTTGCTGTGCCTGTGATGAAAATGATTCCACATGTCAACATTAAAAAAGAAGAACTTAAGTTCTTCATTCTCTTAAGAACTGACGGATGGGGAGGCTCAGAGCTGGAGGAACAGAGGAGGGCAGGGCACTGGGGAACCTGGGTGTGGTGAGTTCTGAACTGGCTACATAATACTGTTACAGTCCAGAGAAGTAGTGAGTGTTAACAGATTTCTAACATTTTTTTTTTTTTGTCCTCACCGCGCAGCATGTGGAATCTTAGTTCCCCAACCAAGGACTGAACCTGCACCCCCGGCATTGTAAACACGGAGTCTTAACCACTGGGCAGCCAGGAAAGTCCCTATCAGATTTCTGAAAATTATTCAATAAACTAGGGAATGTTTGGGCAGGCTATTGGGTTCAGAAATCTATTTCTGCAAGATTTCTGCTGACTGAATGAACACTCTATGAATGGGTTCTCTCTGGGACATCAACTAAATCAAGATAAAAACAAACAGAGGTAGGAAGACCCCAAACCATACTCAGCTGCTAAATTTCCAGCCATACTAAATTTAAGTGAACTCAGAACCGAACCTAACCAAAGTGTTTTCGAAATCTCAGTTGTAAGACTGGTTCACTTTGGAAGTTTCTAACACTGAAGACCCAGACTCAAGTCTAGTCTCTGAATTACTATCACTTGAAGGGAAGGAGATGATCCAGGGTCTGCTTTGTGCCAGGCATAGTAACGGATGTTCCACTTTCCATAGCTTATTTAACCCTCACAAAAGCCTCTGAAGGATGGCCCAAGGCATCGGGACTCCGAGAGGTTAAGCGACCTGTAACACAGCCGGGAAGCAGTCTCTCTGTGCGGGCCTTAGATTGAACACAACTGTATGTACACTGGCTTTCTACAGTGGACTCACCTGTGTTATGTGTTGGTTGGACTGTTTCAAATTGCAGGGAACAGCGAAGTGCCTGGGCTCTTGTTTTCTCGGGACTTGGCAGATGAATTGATAGAATCCAGAGGAAGCAGAGGAGCCCAGGAAACAAATACAATCACAGCGGGAGCCAGATTCAGGCTTCTTGGAGAAGGAAACAGTGACCTGTCTTCTCGCCATAGGCAATGTGGCTGCTGATTCTGGGGACACTGTCCTGCTCAAGCTTGTCTGTCTCTCCCTGCTCTGCTTGTCTCGTGATTTCTGCCTCATGGCTCCACATCTTGCCCATCAATCCCCTGCTCAGTGTGTGTGTCTCCCTTTTTCAAAGGACTGGTTGGAAAGGGGCCAGGCACCCCGTGGATGGACATCCTCACATGTCCAGCTAATCCTTGATCCCGTAATGTGTGTCCAGGGTAGCAAGGTCACAAGACACAAATGTGGTTAATCATACAGAAGACCCCATTGTTCCTCAGAAAGGAGACGTGGGTGTGGCGAGCCCTTGGGGTCCCAGGGACTTCAGTCTTGGCCTTCTGTGGCTGCCATCACCAAAAATCACAAGTTGGCTGGCTTTAAAACAGTGGGCATTTACTCTCCAATGCAGTTCAGGAAGCCAGAAGTCTACACGTAAGTCGTCAGTAAGGCTGTGCTCCCTCCCAAGGCACCACGGAGCCGCCTTCCTCTTTCAGGGCCTGGTGGCCCAGGCCTGCCTTGGCTTGTGGATGCCTCACTTCCATCTCTGCCTCTGTCTTCACGTGGCCTTCTTCTCCCTCCGTCTCTGTGTCCCCCTCTCTTATTATAAGGACACCAGTCACTGGATTCAGGGTCCATCCTAAGTACAGAATAACTCCATCCCGAGGTCCTTAACTAAGTACATCTGCAAAGACCCTATTTCCAGAAAAAGTAACGGTCTGGGTTTTCCAGGTGGGCATGATTTTGGAGATACACTATTTAAACCATTACCATTTCTCTATGGTACAATATGCAGTCACACACGCACACATCCAGAGTATACCAAGGGCTCTGAGAGAGCAGGAGTCAGGCCCTTGTTACTTCTTTTGGATCTCCTCCAGCATGTGCCAGGTAGCAAGGAAATACCTCCTGACTAGACCAGAACAGACCAGGAAAAACAATTCTGAGAAATCAATTGATCACATCAATTTTCACATCATTTTATCAAAGTTCCTGCCTTCTGTCCATCACGGTTGCCTGGTGGTAATTCTCTGGGCCATCCACACCTCACAGCACCCTCCCCAGAGATGTGAAATCATGACTTTGTCCTGCTTTCTGAACAGAGATCTGCCACATTGCTTCTCCATCCTGGAGTCGACTTGGTGCCATCTCTGCAGCCTAACTCTGTCTTCTAGTGTTTTTCTGCCCATGAGCCAACTGAGTCCAAAAATCCATGTGAGGTTCCTTTCTCAGCCCTGTTTTGGCTCAGCCTTGTTCACTAAACGTTCTTTGATGGGAAAACAAACCTAACCAAACCCCAGAACTCTGGTTTGGTTCTCAGTGATATTAAAAAAAAAAAAAAAAAAATTTGGATTTGGTTCGAGGTTGAGCAAACTGGTGCAGTTTGTTCCGGTTTCTGGTTCGTCATTCAGGCCAAGTCCCTGCTCCAGACAGAAAGAATGTCCCTGGAATGTGTCTTCCAAAGAGAGCTCAACAGCTGAAAGGGCTGCATGTCCAGACTGAGGCCGCCTGCTCAGCAGACACAGAGGGACTTCCCTGAGGCTCCCCAGGCTGGTCTCCGGAGCCTGGGGACAGGGCACGGCAGCACGTCAGGCTGGTTCTCCAGGGAAGGCCTGAGAACTGCATGGCTGAGCTGCAGCTGAGCCCAAGGGACCGGGGAAAGGGGTGGCGGCAGCCAGCAGGTGGGGGTCGCTGTGGTAATCTGCCACCAGTGCCACACAAGCACAGCTCCAGGGATTTCCATCAGGCAGCGGGACCCAGCAGAGGACCCGAAGAACTGAGTAATGTTCGGCTCGTCAGGAGGCAAGGGGGAGTGATGGGTCCTGGGAGAGCTGGCCAGAGACAATCAAACTCAAACTGTTCTTAGCCTGATGCTCCTTCTGCACAGCTGGCTGGTCTGATAGGCTTGCAGAGGAACGCTCCATGCCTTCCTGTTTGGCAGGTGTGGATCAGAGCACAGTTTCTCCAGCAGAGAAGCTCTCTCCCTCCCCAGCCAGGAAGTGGTGCGGAGCCAAGCCTCCGCCATCAGGATCTGCATCTCCAAGGAGCCACGGCAGGGGGTGGAGCAGCTGGGGGCCTCGGGGACACCAGGCAGTGAATCATCAATAAGGAATTTCAAAAGGAAAACACAGATTTCCACTCTAGTCTCCCTCCCACTCGGACCCACACATCAAAGGGGTCCTCAGATGCAGGAACTAGTCAGCAGGCCTGATTAGGTTTGCTCTGAGAGCTGGAAATGCAAGGGCTGGGACCAAAGAGCATGTCCCCGAGGAGCTGCCCCAACTCTGCGATGCAGGGAGACACACACCTCCGGCCCCTGTGCAGGAAGCTGCCAAGCACTGTCAAGGAAACGGAAAGAAAACCCCACGAAGTGGTCCAATCCAGCACTGCTATTTCTTAGGACTACCTTTCCTAGGTCCTTACCCTTTAAATTATCAACCAAAGGGCACCCTTATCCAAGGCAACTCAGCTGTTCCCTGACTTAGCACGAAGCGATTTTTATTCTGCCTTGGCTACAAAGATGGCAAGCACTGCCTAAGACATAATCCAGAAATATTTCCGAGCCACCCGGACAGGATCAGACCCCTTAGCACACTAGCTCTCAGCTGGCTGTGCATTCTTTTCAATGATGCTCGCTCATGCTGGATTCAATTATAGGTTTCCTTACACTTACATCTTCATTAGGGCTACATTGCTGAGTAGATGGAATGTGCTGTCAGTTTTTTTAAAAAAGTGTTACTTGTTCTTTTTTCTCCAGATTCACCAGTTAGTTTTTTTTTTTTTTTCCCAAAGATTCAACACTGTCTGGTCCTATTAAAAAAAGAAAGGAAAAAAAAATAGCTTGGCTCAAGCATATATTGCTAATGGGCATGGAATTGATTCATAAGTTCCCAACTTGAATTAAATAAAAGTAATTACTGCAACCTAGAGTAACTGATTCCATTTCCAATATTCACAGAAGGCTGTGTGTGTGTGTGTGTGTGTGTGTNGGAAGGCCTGAGAACTGCATGGCTGAGCTGCAGCTGAGCCCAAGGGACCGGGGAAAGGGGTGGCGGCAGCCAGCAGGTGGGGGTCGCTGTGGTAATCTGCCACCAGTGCCACACAAGCACAGCTCCAGGGATTTCCATCAGGCAGCGGGACCCAGCAGAGGACCCGAAGAACTGAGTAATGTTCGGCTCGTCAGGAGGCAAGGGGGAGTGATGGGTCCTGGGAGAGCTGGCCAGAGACAATCAAACTCAAACTGTTCTTAGCCTGATGCTCCTTCTGCACAGCTGGCTGGTCTGATAGGCTTGCAGAGGAACGCTCCATGCCTTCCTGTTTGGCAGGTGTGGATCAGAGCACAGTTTCTCCAGCAGAGAAGCTCTCTCCCTCCCCAGCCAGGAAGTGGTGCGGAGCCAAGCCTCCGCCATCAGGATCTGCATCTCCAAGGAGCCACGGCAGGGGGTGGAGCAGCTGGGGGCCTCGGGGACACCAGGCAGTGAATCATCAATAAGGAATTTCAAAAGGAAAACACAGATTTCCACTCTAGTCTCCCTCCCACTCGGACCCACACATCAAAGGGGTCCTCAGATGCAGGAACTAGTCAGCAGGCCTGATTAGGTTTGCTCTGAGAGCTGGAAATGCAAGGGCTGGGACCAAAGAGCATGTCCCCGAGGAGCTGCCCCAACTCTGCGATGCAGGGAGACACACACCTCCGGCCCCTGTGCAGGAAGCTGCCAAGCACTGTCAAGGAAACGGAAAGAAAACCCCACGAAGTGGTCCAATCCAGCACTGCTATTTCTTAGGACTACCTTTCCTAGGTCCTTACCCTTTAAATTATCAACCAAAGGGCACCCTTATCCAAGGCAACTCAGCTGTTCCCTGACTTAGCACGAAGCGATTTTTATTCTGCCTTGGCTACAAAGATGGCAAGCACTGCCTAAGACATAATCCAGAAATATTTCCGAGCCACCCGGACAGGATCAGACCCCTTAGCACACTAGCTCTCAGCTGGCTGTGCATTCTTTTCAATGATGCTCGCTCATGCTGGATTCAATTATAGGTTTCCTTACACTTACATCTTCATTAGGGCTACATTGCTGAGTAGATGGAATGTGCTGTCAGTTTTTTTAAAAAAGTGTTACTTGTTCTTTTTTCTCCAGATTCACCAGTTAGTTTTTTTTTTTTCCCAAAGATTCAACACTGTCTGGTCCTATTAAAAAAAGAAAGGAAAAAAAAATAGCTTGGCTCAAGCATATATTGCTAACGGGCATGGAATTGATTCATAAGTTCCCAACTTGAATTAAATAAAAGTAATTACTGCAACCTAGAGTAACTGATTCCATTTCCAATATTCACAGAAGGCTGTGTGTGTGTGTGTGTGTGTGTGTATGAATTGAGTTGGGAGAGAAAAGAAAAAAATGAAAAAATATATCAGAGAGTATTTAAATATATATATATATATATATATATATATACACCCCTAAAGACATCTTCAGCTATGTGGGCTACAGGTCTTGAAAGAAACAAATGAAGCAGATGGCAGACACCAGAGCCCTGAAGACCCCAAGATTCCAAGCCTGAGCATCAGGCCGTCTGGGCACCAGAAGTTGGAGAGCCGCGGCTACAGTGCCAGGAAGGCCCATTCCACACTGGCAGCTTCCAGCACGTGGGGGCCCCTCTTGCTCAGCAGCAGAGCCTACCCCAAGCTCCGGCAGAGCCTTTGCCCAGCTCCCAGTCCGTGGAATGTCATATCTCCCCTGTGGCTCCAGGAACCCAGGTCTTACTCTGTCCCCCACATGGGTCCCCCAGAGCTGGATGGTATTAGCAAAGGCGGACACAGCATGGGGTCAGCTGAGACACCCCCATGTGGCTTCAGAAACCACTTCATCAAGGACAGGCATCCAGGGCGAGGTCTGCAGACCTGAAGGAAGCTTTATGGCCAAAAGAAAGACCTTCAGAGTTGGAAACTCTGGAAGGGAGTTAGAGGCACGCCTTCCCCAGTGATGTGAAGATGGTGGAACTGACTTCATGGATGTAGACTGAGATTTATCAGCTATCTCTGTTAGAGTTCATGCCTGGTTGAAACCTAAAATCTTTTGGAGCTTTCTTTCTGCCACCTATAGAATTACCTACTATTCTGGCTTTGTTTCATTGGCAAATATAATAAGCCTACCTTACACGTGGACAAAAAGGGGGCAAAAGAGGATGAGATGATTGGATGGCATCACTGACTCAAGGGACACGAGTTTGAGCAATCTCTGGGGAGACAGTGAAGAACAGGGAAGCCTGGTGTGCTGCAGTCTATGGGGTCTCAACGAGTCAGACATGCCTTAAGAGTCAGACAGGACTTATGAAAATGCTAGAGGGAATTCCCTGGTGGTCAGTGGTTAGGAGTCTGCACTCTCACTGCCAAGGGTACAAGTTCAACCCCTGGTCAGGAAACTAAAATCCCACAAATGTGCACAGCGTGGCAAAAAATAAAATAAAATAACTCAAGTAACAATAAACTGATTTTTAAAAAATGAAAATGCTAGATAAGGAAGGCCTCCCCCTACTCAGTGACCTCCACGCAGATGGGCCCCACCTGCTTACCAAGAAAGGTTGTTCAGCCAGGTACATGTTCACTGACCTACTCTACCCGCCCTCACACACTTCCCAGCTTACCTGTAAAGATGACACCAGATCTGGGGGGCTGAGAGGGAGGCACAGCTTGGCAATCAGGTTGCCATGGGTGTCTCTTGTTTGTTTGGGTTCCCAGAGAGCTAGGAAACATGGTGTGCTGACATGGCCCGGGGCAGAACACATGCAATTCTGTGGACCCTGGCCCAGGATCCTCTTGCAAATTCCACATCACAACTGGAGAGGCTCCTGGCTGCTCCTCAGACTTCTCTCTGGCCAGCCTCTGTGGATTCTCAGCCTGGCAAAAGAGGCCAGTCTTTTAAATTCTGGCAACAATGTGGGGTCTGTCACATGCCGCCTTTGATTCTGGTGTCTTGATTTAAATACAAACCACGTAATTTTCATGTGGTTACTGTTCTTGTCTCCTTCTCACCTCGAATTTGGTTCATCAGAGTCAGTCTTCCAGAAGGGTGTGAGGCCCGATGGTGCCCAGGGGTGGTTCCTTGATACACAGTCCATAAGAAGTGTCAGGAGAAACAGGGACATTCTTGTTCCTCCTTCATGATGTGCAGCTCAAGGACATGAGATATTTTTAATGAAGAGGATGGAAAAAACTAAATATTTGGGGGAAACGATTGGAAATTCAGCTAACTTACAATCAAGGTGCATTTAGTCATTTGAGAAAAGACAAATATGAGCTTTGAGATGTTCCGTAGGCGTAAAAAGGTTTAAATTCAGAACAGCTGGACTCCGTAGAGACCCGGGTCAGGGTCCCAGAGCCGCAGCCTGAGGCAGGGAGGGCGGTGAAGGACTTTCTGCTCTCCCTGTGGACTGGTGGAGCCGCCATGTGTCCCCATTTCACAAACTGACAGCAGTTATGATTAGAAAGGGTTCTGCTGCCAATTTGAGAATATAGAAACCAGCAGGACGAGAGAAGACATTTCAGCTCCTTGCTCAGTTGGCCCAGTGGCGGTTGCCCATTTGGAATGTAAACGGAAGGTCTGGGCTGAGAAATCAGAGGAATAGAAATATCTGCCACCAGCCTTGCAGAGGAGGGTGAAAGGACCGTCTGCAGTTATGTTCTTTCAGAACTCTGACCTCAGTTTCTTTCTCTTTAAGATGCGAGAGGTCCTGGGCCATGGTGAGTATTTAGTGGCATAATAATGCAAGTGGGAACACTACTGGGAAACAAGGGAGGAGGGAGAAAGAAGAGGAGGCAGAGAGCGAGAAGGAAGCGGAAGTAGAGAAGACTTTGACTCTTCCCCCACCGATCTACCCAGGTCTCCTGCATTGACAAGCAGAGGCTTTACCACGAAGCCACCCGGGAAGCCCGCTGACCCGTACTGACTGAGGCCAAACCAACCCACAGAGAAAGGCAGAGCTAAGGCAGCTTTGTTCACTCAAAGACCATTTATTATTCTAGATACTATTCTGAGTGCCTCATTCCATCCATGAGTAAAGCAGGGGAAAACGTCTTCCCTCATGGACAAAAGTGGTGCTGAAGCCTTACAATGCCCACACACTTGAGATATCTAAGCCAATACATTTCCAAACCATTTAAGTTGGTTTAAATTAGCTTTTCTGTTCCTCGCTATGCAAAGTATCCTAACTGCTACCACCATCCTCTACACATGGTGGTATCTGAAAACACCACATTTCATTCCACATTCAAATGAATGAGAAACACAAAAGACAAAATGTACACATCTCTGAAGAACTGGCCACCTCTGGGTGGCATACAGCTCTTATAAATTCCCAGGAAGAAGATTCAGTCTGGAAAGGAATTTTAACAATTTCCAAAAAAAAAAAAAAA